>CABFPE010000004.1:1165241-1194253 GCA_900660155.1 Hofstenia miamia | reverse complement strand
TATATATATTATATATATATATTGCAATATATATATATATATATACCGAACCTGTGAACCTAAACTTTTTGTATAAGAGTTTTAGATGCTGCTTATACACGTAGTCTAAAAATTCTGAAAACTTATCACTACATTCGCGGTTCATGTACCTCTTAGAATGCGCAAATTCTGAAAAGAATTTATTTACCAAAAAGCACTTAGGAAAATATCCAACATTAGTGACTAGGTTAAATTAAGTTTGTAAATGAATGGAATAAAGCATGTTCGCAAGGATCATATTCTATTGAAGAAAACAAAGACGATAGCAACGTGCATTGATATATTAACAGAAAGTCTTGCAGCGGCATCTATTGAGTATATTGAAAATAGATAATGAAATCTTTATGATGAAAGCAAGAAATTTCTCAACATTTTCTATGAGTTTAATGTATTTACAGGCTTGCAGCTTTGCTTCTCCAAATGACGTGTTATCTACTTTGGCATGATTTGTGATTTTTTACTCATTAACTATTGCTTACAACTTAATGAATTTCATTAATAGTAGTTTACCTCCAGGGAAATAGTGTGCCATTGCCCAATACATTACAATTACAGCAGTGTGATGATATACATGCAAGAAAGAAAACTGGTGGACCCGTCCTCTTAAGATGATCCAGATTGTGTCCAGCATGTCTAGCAGCTTCGAAAAGAAAAAGAGATAGCAGACGAACGCTTCCAATCGGAAAACGGAATGTGGATGCAGTGGAAGTGAAATTGTGAATCTGGATTTGCTGTCAATGTCCGCTGCGTGTATTAAATCTTTGGTTCCCAATGAAAATGAACAGTGAACTGCTCCCATCAACAATCGATTTCCCATACATAGTACAGCGATGGAAACCATATAGCCATTGAAAAGTATCTAAATATAATATGTATATAATATACATTATCAATGATAGATGATGTTCCTCATTTAATGTCGCAAACTTATTACGGTTCAGGCATTTGATTGTTTTTGCATTAAATCAGCAGTTTGCTTAATTTGTTCTTACCTTAATAAAGTCTAGTCATGTTCTTTGTTTTGACATCGTCTGCATCATTCAAATAACTGTTAATGACATTTTGTTTATTTTGAAAAATTAATTTATTCTGTTCAGTATAGGACTTTTAAGATTCAAGACTTGAGAAGGAAACTCTCCCTCCTATTTAACTCTTCAATAGTTTATGATATTAAACTAGCCTGTGCACAAATATTCTTCATATCAATACAATTAATTTAAAATATTCAGTATTTTGATATTTTTATTTTAACTTCATAAAATGCCAAATTTGGGAATTTTTTGAAATTATTAAATATTGGTTTAAGTGGTTGGAATTGTTGGAATTTAATAGAATTCGAAATTGGAAAGGGCTGTGTTTGGGCCTCGATTTTCGACAAAGCAGACCGGTTTTGGGAATCATGTTATAATTGATATTTGAAATACATGAAAAAGGCACAATTATCTTGTTGAAAATTTATGCCCTGCAAATGATTAAAAACATTTTTTCTAGACTTAATCAGCCTTGCATTGCTGAGTGATGTAAAACTTCTAACCATGCGCGTACAGGATTTTCTGACGGGGAGTCTTAGTCATGACCAAAACTTTTGGAAATATTGAGAAAAGAGACCCTAAAAATGCATTTCACAATCTTAGATTTTAAACTTTTTTACTAAAATTTTGTTGATTTAGCCAGTCAAAATCACTTTTGAAAATCTGAATGGGGGTCCTTCCACCATGCCCTCCCTTGCGTACGCCACTGCTTCCAACGAATTAATTTGTCTGCTGCAAGTAAAGAGCGTTTCTGAAAAGTCTACCTCACTCTGCGCTAATGTATTCTACGGTAAGTTGCCAAAGAATTTTATTAAGTGCATATGTAAATACGGATGTTTTCTCTACGTGATGAAATAGGATGTTTGCATCCAGAAACCACTTTTGGCAATATGATAATATGAATAGCTTCATTAGTTGTGTCAATACTTACATTGCTAAATTGGGGACAGGGTGTTGTTATGAGAAGGAGCTTATGAAATGTGACACAAATAATAATTAAATAATAATAATAATAATAATAATATTAATAAAAAGATTCAAAAGCAATTTATTGCTACAAGAAACTAGTACAAAAAACTATAAACTACAAAAAGCTATTTACAAATATAATATATATATATATATATAATATTAAAATTTGTGTGTGTCCGCGCACGTGTGTATTTGCATTTTTTACAAAATTTTCAAATGAATATAGTGTATTATTGTCACTAAGTAGTGTCTATTAAAGTGAATGTTCGCAATTTCTTTCTGATTTTCTTGTAAATTTTTTCATATTTAATTTCTCTATTTAAGTTAATCCATAATTTAGTTTGAGAACATTCATTTATTTAATATACTGTTTTAAAAATGAAATTGCGGCCTGACCAAATTTGAATTTAAATAATATTCATAACATATGCATTTGAATTTGGTAATAAGAAGATAATATTTTGTATTTTAATCGGTAATCNGCCAGTCAAAATCACTTTTGAAAATCTGAATGGGGGTCCTTCCACCATGCCCTCCCTTGCGTACGCCACTGCTTCCAACGAATTAATTTGTCTGCTGCAAGTAAAGAGCGTTTCTGAAAAGTCTACCTCACTCTGCGCTAATGTATTCTACGGTAAGTTGCCAAAGAATTTTATTAAGTGCATATGTAAATACGGATGTTTTCTCTACGTGATGAAATAGGATGTTTGCATCCAGAAACCACTTTTGGCAATATGATAATATGAATAGCTTCATTAGTTGTGTCAATACTTACATTGCTAAATTGGGGACAGGGTGTTGTTATGAGAAGGAGCTTATGAAATGTGACACAAATAATAATTAAATAATAATAATAATAATAATAATATTAATAAAAAGATTCAAAAGCAATTTATTGCTACAAGAAACTAGTACAAAAAACTATAAACTACAAAAAGCTATTTACAAATATAATATATATATATATATATAATATTAAAATTTGTGTGTGTCCGCGCACGTGTGTATTTGCATTTTTTACAAAATTTTCAAATGAATATAGTGTATTATTGTCACTAAGTAGTGTCTATTAAAGTGAATGTTCGCAATTTCTTTCTGATTTTCTTGTAAATTTTTTCATATTTAATTTCTCTATTTAAGTTAATCCATAATTTAGTTTGAGAACATTCATTTATTTAATATACTGTTTTAAAAATGAAATTGCGGCCTGACCAAATTTGAATTTAAATAATATTCATAACATATGCATTTGAATTTGGTAATAAGAAGATAATATTTTGTATTTTAATCGGTAATCGGATGCATTGTCATGTTTTTGTGCAAAATTGAGTATTTTAAGGTACCAATTGAAAGTTTTAGACAGAAGGATGCGATGTTTTGAATTAATATTTGTAAAAAGGAATGAGCAGTATTGAAAGTGTGCATTTATTAATTGTTTGTGGTACGTGTTCAAAATATTTCTGAGATGATAAAGATACCAAACTCCAAAAGTCCTTTTTTAATTTTAACCATGAAGAACTGTTCGAAATTTAAATCATTGTCTATTTCAACACCTAAATAGTTAATAGATTCGCTTTGCTTTATTGGTACATGATTTAATTTAAGTTCTATGCTTTTTGTTAGATTTCTTTTTGTCTTAGGGGAGAATATTATGAATTGTGTTTTTTCAATTGATTATTTGAGAAATATTTTGTTAAATTTTCGATGTCACATTGGACATTTTTAGTTGCATTAAAAGCATTTATATCAGTATTTATAAGACAGGTATCATCTGCATATTGATAAATTTTTCTGTTTTTTATATATTGAGTCATGTTCTTAAGGTAGATTGCAAGTAGTAATAAATAAATAGTAAAAATAATAATAATAATATTATTAATAATAATAACAATAATATGGGCAGAAATCCCAGTTGGTAAAGGCGCAGTTTAATAAGCAGACGTTAAGCAAATATGATCATGGTTAAACCTGGATGACTTAGCTCACATGGTAGGAAGCACTGTCAAATCTTAGATAGGAACGTCCTAAGAGAAAATTTGCGTTCAAAAACAAACACAGCAATAAGCGCTGATGTCAAATCATTAAAGAGCAAATGCCCTCCATCCTCGTAGTCTTTAGATCTTCAGAGAACCTAATGGTGTATTCCATAATTGTAAGTGTGGATTTGAAAAGTGGTAGTACAGGATCCACACAGACCGGCGGAATAAGAGGACAGATAAATAGAACAGAACAGCATTGGAATGTTAGAAAAAATTCTGGACAGATGAGACTAGCAGGAGCATTCTAAGATTGCTTTGCTAGTAGGTGTCCAGAGTAGATGGTAGTGGAAAAACATTTCTGATACAAAATGACCCAAAAAATTTAAGTGAGACTAGCCAATAATTTGCCTGTTTAATACATAGAAGCTGTAAACACTTTAGTAAATTCAGCCAGAATCGCGTGCTACTTAGAGATGAATAGCTTGATCTTAGAGGAAAAAGGGTGCAATCTAAGAATAGAAGATCCAACCATTAGTTGCTTATAGATCATTGGATGGTTCGGCAGAAAGACAAACTGAGCATTGTTGTCGAAAGATTACTGGAAGGCATATTATGACAGCATATCTCTTAAGTGGGGAGTAAAGACGCTAAGGGCTAGTGAAAAGTATAGTTACTCTGCTTTTTTAAATAGGTTCGTTTTGAAAAGATATGCAAGTGCATGTCTATATTGCACGTCTATATGAGTTTTTTCAGGCTTCAATATATATATATATATAGTGTTGAGTGCGTTACCTTAAAAAATGATAAATTATGTATTACTGAGAAGTTTATGAAAAAAGAAACATATTTATCGCTACTTATTACTTTTCATTCTTTTAAATTTATATTCAAATGTAAAACTTTACAGAGGCTTATACTAGTAAATATGTTATGCATTAATATCATATATTTTTATAGTTTTGGCCACATAAATTCCAGTAATACGTTGATTTTGATACGTGCTGCACCCAACGCTGTATATAAATTATATATATATATATATATATATATATATATATAATATATATATATATATATCTAATATTTACAATATTTTGAAAAATACCGTTCAGCAGTATATATACTTTTTTGTACAACACAGTATAATTTCCGTGGGAAAAATTTTAGTTGGAATTTGATTTTTTAGGAACATCCTACGTTAAATTTATAAGTTTTTAATAGAAACAATTTGGATTTTTAATCATGGGTGTATTTTTTTACCAATATTTATAAATCTGAATTAGGACAACCATTATACATGTAAGTAACCTTTTATCATTTTGTTTAAAAATATAATTCAGGTCTTTCAATGAGATGACAGGTGGTCCATATTTTAATTGTAAACAAAGTCATGCAAGCTGATCAATGTGTGTAAACTTATCCTTGTAAATAAGAAGTGCACTTCTAAATGCTTTACATTTTGACAGCTATTTACATTGGACGAAAGAATTTTAGCACGTCTATTTTTCAAATACTTTTATAAAAACGCTAATTTATTCAAAAAAAGTGTAAGGGAAAATATTACAGCTTTTCCCAAAAAATTCAGATTTCTCAATTCAATATTGCCAATATAAATTGACCGTTTGAAGTATACACTTCAACGCCACTGAAAAACTACATCTTTTTCACTTTTAACGGGTGTTAAATTTCTGGTTCAAGCATGGAAAAGTGGAATGACTCAGTTGGATTTTTACATGTAATAGATGATAGATATCTGAACAAATATTGAATGGACCGGTCAGAACCGCGTCGAGTTTGGCTCGATAAAATGAGTCAACATAAAGAGAACTGAATATTACACAACAGCGTTACAAGTCACCCTAAATGCAGGTAATGCTATTTTAAGCTATGAAGAATGTGTGGAAAAATAAAATTTAAATTTTGAAGTTTTACACTAGTATCATATACTCTTCCAAATGGAAGCCTAGTTTCTAATATACCAAATTTTGGTGTAGGAAACTGAAAAATTATAAACATTTTTTGACAAGCAGTCAGGCACAAATCTAGAAATTTCTGATGGGGTATTGGAAATCTTAAACTCGATTTTTGCATAATATTTTTCATTAATGATAAGATATAATTTTGATTCTTAATATATTTCTCTTTCTCAATTTTAAAGGTCTTTATGATGCTCTAGTTTGGGCTTTCAACTATTGAGTTTGAGTTTCTCTGAACTCACCTAGAAATACGCTAATTTGTCTAATGTATAAAATTTTTTATTAATAAGTAGATACACCAATTTCTGGTACCATACTAAAATTCAATTTGCTAATATTATGTATTATTAATCAAACAGAATATTGAATGGAGATAGCGCAGAGATATTCTAGTTTAGCAAGTGTAAAATAAAATCGAATAATGAATCACAATGGTCCCAGTCTCAGTTGAAATCGAAAAGTTGGTCTAGGTCTCGGACTTATCCTGTCTCATGTTGTGTTTGTTATCCTTGACCACCAGCAGTCTCGTGTGTCCGGCATCGGAATCAGTAATGAGCCAATTTCCTCAGGACTCTATTAACTATGCCACCATAATTGCTTTGTGAAATTTGGAGAGAAAAAGACAATTTTACTGAATTTTGAATATTAGGATTATTAGCAAATCAGTAATATTATTAAAGTAGGAATAAAGTTGTATTATTACAGACTTGGGACCGAAACTTCTACCTTCTAAAACAAAACACTAAAATGAAGGAGATGGTGAATCTCAAATAAGATTAAGATTATTTATTTAAATGGGTAATTGTTTTGCATAACAAAAACGTAACAATTAATGCAAAATTTTGTTTTAAATTTAAAGAATTTTTAAAAATTTTGTAGAAAAACGTTAACATTTAAACATTTATGAAAATCAATTATATTGTGAATACATTTTAAACATCATTTGCAATATGTAATTTAGTTAATTTAATTAATGTTGCAGAAAAAATTTGCAAGTGGAGAGGGACTTCAGAAGTCCTGTTTGATTAGATCCCCAGTTTTCTGACTCTGAAATAGAAAAATTTTCAGTCTTTTTAAAACATATTGAGTTTTTCATTTAGAATTTTGATATACTTTTCCGTGTTCATCTTAACACACATCTTCAGAAATATCAATGAATCACAACAATTATGACAAAAGACAACACATGCCATGGTGGTTGTATGGTGATTGATTGTTGTTGAAGTGTAGCAGGATTGAATCTTGATGACTGTACAGGACATTTAGCAAATGCCTAGGGTGTACAGAACACTAATGTATTTTTTTAGTTATAAATTGACAAGAGCACAAATTGGTGCAATTAGGTACTGATGGAACGCAAAAACAGTGACGTGGCCAGCTACAAACATCTGGGGCAAGGGGAGGACTAATATAGCTCATAGCTATATTTTTTTCTAGGATTCGGTTACATTTACAAAATGAGGATTTTTTAAATTTCTCATATGGTAGCTGCAAAATGTACTTTTTAAGTAGAGACCTTCGATATTCTTGAGAAAAGTAGGAAGACAAGCCCTCCCCCCTTTAGACACATGTTTGAACAACAATATGTCTAAATTAACATTTATGTATACTGTGGAAGCAGTTGACAGTTTTTATAATTTATCGAATACCAAAGTTTAGTGGATTTTAGATGGAGTGCATAAAATTACATTGGCCAATATGTTTGATACATTCTTAAAATTGTTTAAGATTATTTCAAGAAAACTGGAAAGATTTGGTACATTTTAGGAAAATTTGCAAATATTTTGCAAAAATTGCCAAACTTTTGGATCCATTTGCAACTGAAATGTAAAAATTGGGTAGAAAATTTTGGATTTTCCATCATTTTTACTAAAGTTGCACATATTAACCTAATAGCTAAACTTCATTTTGGTTCCTCATGGTGGGACTGCAGTCCCATAGTTTATAAAGACTTCTAAAATTATTGATATCTACCTGCCATGCATTGTAGATTCGCATGGGCGTTCGCAGTTGCATATTGCATTTTCGAATTGCAAAATATCCGACAGCGCAGACTAAACAATAGAATGTGAGATACGAATACAGCCAACTGTGCGACAAGTATGGATATCCTTCAGCTAGTAGATGTCTTCTCTTGAAAAACAAGTTGTAGTCTTCTTGTAGCCAATTAAATGTCGACATCTCATCTAAATTAAACACTGACAAATGGCCGATGTCAACACCTAATTCATTCATGTTTAGGATTTTGAAGAATTCTGATGGTGAAAGGTTCCAAATATTTTCTGCTGGTGCAGAAATACAGTCTAGTGTGGAACACCAAATTCGTTAATCCTGGAAAATACATATCTCGTATATGACGAGATTTCGCAGTGTACTAATTAGAAAATTATAATGCATAAATTTGGTAGAACTCGAATCAGAACATGTTTAATTTCGAAACAACTTCAAGTAGAAATGTACATCAAATTAAGAAAAACTTGATTTTTTTCAATTTTGGATAAATTATCAAATACAATTTCTAAGATAATAAAACTTACTATTTGCGTATTGAATAAATCGATTATAAATAAAATCTTACAAATGTGATAACGAAAATATTTCCACAAACTCGTTTACTTTGTCACAAAGAGATTATATCGGCACACCATGAAACCCATGCGCATTCGCAGTCATTAATAAAAAATGATGTCCACAGCTGTTTCCGAATTGTGCACATTTATTACTGTTTAAATTAAAATGCCTTTGCGACTAAAGATATGTTCTTTTTAATTATGAAATTACCCACCGTTGTTGTGGATAGGTCAAGTAAGGCTGTACCCTTGATTTTGCTTTAATAATGGTTTAAAAGAACTAATTTATAAATTAAGGAATCGGCAATCATTTGTTGATTACAGTACATTGAAATGCGCATATACTGTATATGTTCGCAGTTTTTCAATTGCTTAATTTATGTAGAGAAACTAAAGAATTAATTAATATTTACACAATGTAAATTTGTAAATTTATTTCCAT
Source organism: Hofstenia miamia (assembly GCA_900660155.1). Lineage (NCBI taxonomy): Eukaryota > Metazoa > Xenacoelomorpha > Acoela > Hofsteniidae > Hofstenia > Hofstenia miamia. The sequence continues at coordinate 1,185,244 of CABFPE010000004.1, read as the reverse complement.
ACATTTGAGAATGTAATATTCAACATATTTTAAAATTACAAAAAAGGTCTCATAAATCAAAATAAACATGATAACAGGTATACAGGTTGATCATAAAATCACTGTAACGTCGGATGTAAATCCATAGTGAATAAGGGTTATGACACCTAGGTCATACGTATCATCAAGAATTTTTCAATAGAAACACATATGCCTATTATTTTTTTTTGAGAATCAAGAAACAAAGCTAATTTCATAGGATATTAAAACTTGATCGATAGCTAGGCGTCCAAAATTTGATGGATTCATAGACTCTTCGCTTCCCCTGATTTTTAAAGCAATTCACAATTAAAAGTTTGAATTTTGATATAAAGTAATAAATTTCTAAAAGTAAGAATTAATATTTCAATTATTTCAAAATATTTATAATATCTAACTGCTTCAGAGTAAAATTTATATATGGGTTCAATGTTTCTGTCTTCTATGGTTTAGGCCATAAAAATAAATACCTGAATTACTTGAAAGTCCAAATGCGTCGTGATTGTTTTAAAATACTCAATCATTTTGATAGGGGGCAGTTAGATTTACCACCTGTTGAAATTAATCATGGGACAGGTGTTTTATATTACTAATCGTCTGAATTTCGTGAAAGATTAATGTCTGATGGAAGTTTCAGAACAATTACCACTTTTTTGTGCCTCAGAATAGAATCCACATAGATTTTGAAAAAAAAATTAGATTAATGTAAATACATTAAGATATATTTGATTTAGCATTTAATATAAACATTATTCAAATTTTAAGACAAGCGAAAATAATTCAGAAATTTGTTAAAATTCTTAAACACATACCAGTTCAAGTTCAATTAGAAGAGTAATTGATACGAACCGTTAATCTCCAAGTAAACAATTTCACCACATAGCAAAGGTCTTACAGATATAAGCTGGACTTTGGTCATAGTATTCACATCACTGATAAAAATAAATAGACCACCTCATTATCAATCGTCAGTGCAATGCAGCACCATCATAAAAGTTGCACCTTTCTACGTTTAATAGGTTATAACAAAAGATATGAGTATTTGCTTATTCTCTTCAAACTGTACTAGATAACTGTAAAGAATTATTGTTGGATTAGATATAAACACTTGCTAGTTGAAATGAATGCGCTGTAGTGCATACAAGATTTAAATCAGTAATCTTGTATGCATATCTCAAGATTATTCAGAATCATGATAACAACATTGGAAATAACCTATGCAATTTTATAATAAATATAAATATGCATTAAATGCAGTTTGAATTTGAAATGCATCATGGCAATTGAATGATGATCTCAAATTATTTATTAATTTTCAGTGAGCGCGTTCAATATTATTTACAAAAGATAAAATGAACTTTTTGAATAAATCAAATATGAGACGAACAGCATTTCATTGAAAGAGTATTCAGACCAGTGTGGGAAATGAGGGACATGCATCAAATAGTTTACAAAAGGGATGTCATATTTCGATCAATATTCTGTCTGAGAAATGTAAAGTTGAGAAATATACCATACAAATTTTAAAACTATAAATAACATAGCTTTACAACTACATATAAATCTTCATTGTTTGTTATAGATATATTGTCATAGGCAGAATATGATCCACGAAATTCATAAGCATAATTCTTGAATACGCTTAGGTGAATTCATAGTGCTGTACGACCCAATTAACTGAATCGGATATCTTCTTAGCCTAGTCAGTTTTTAACCGGATGTTTAAAATTTTGTAATTGCCAAATACCCCCAGAGCAAAATGCATTCTATTATGTTGTGTCAATTTCAACATCAAATTGGTCTGTTTGTTATATATATATATATATATATATATATATATAACAGACCAATTTGATGTTGATATATATATATATATATATATATATATATTCAAAGACGCTCCTTGATATCTTCATGAACTCATTGGCGGAAACAAGCATCTTAGTTCTGAAAAACCTTAAAATTTCTAAGAACAAATCTATCTATTAAATTGGCATCAGATAAGTAGTCGGGCAAAACCATAATCCTCTTGTCGTTGGCCCACGTTTTGATGTAATTATGCAAAGTTTCAGCTAACAGGTACTTGTCAGATGTTTAATTGTTTATGAAATTTTGATATAAATATGCAGTAATAGATGTAATTGTGATGAAAAAATTTTACTGGATTTACTTTGCTATGTTGTCAGGTTTTATTTAATTATGTTCATGGAAAGCTAAACATTCAGGCATGAGAGTAGTCTTCCGGTATTCCCCAAATCCAACTAAAGGTATTTCAGAGCAGTTGCATGATCCAGCCATTCACAAGTGTGGTGCAGGAGGTAGCCAAGACTTCTTACATGCTCTTAGGTTAGGTTAAGAATGTCTTAACGACGTTCTTCAAAATAGTTAACAATACTTTCCCATACTACAAAAATGACTTTCTTGCTGCAAAATTAGTCAATAAACAAAATAAAAGAACACACATAATTCAACCTATTAGGTATAAGAAACGAATAATGAAAAATTCATTTCTAAACACAGCTATAAATATGTGGAATGANAGAAAAATTTCAAAATTATTTTTACATCCGCAATGTTACATCCATATAAATGTCTTAACGACGTTCTTCAAAATAGTTAACAATACTTTCCCATACTACAAAAATGACTTTCTTGCTGCAAAATTAGTCAATAAACAAAATAAAAGAACACACATAATTCAACCTATTAGGTATAAGAAACGAATAATGAAAAATTCATTTCTAAACACAGCTATAAATATGTGGAATGAATTACCAAAATATATTAAACAAATAAGTAGATTAAAAAACTTTAAAATGAATATTAAAAAATATTTTTGCACTTATAATATAAAAAAACTGAAATGGCGAGGTTATAAATTTTATAATCCTGATTACTCTATTAATAGAAACTAGCAATCGCCATAGCCCAAGTTAACCACTTTTATTTGTAAATATTCGTTGTTTTCTTTTATGTTTAGTTTTTTTTATTACTTTCTTGACGCTTTCAGAATTTGTTATCAGTATTTCTATTTATTGTTAAAACAATTTCTGAATATAGATTTTTCTTCTTCTTCTTCTTCTTATTTTACAAATAGGGGTTTTTATCCATGATAGCTTTCCCTTTGATCGATTTGCTAATAAAATATGTTGTTTATAATTCACTGTAGGCTAACCTGCTTTAGATCCAAATTCTTACATCTGAATAATAGGATTTATTACACATACAAGGTACCTCAGAGCCCCAATCATGGCCAGTGGGCTGATTTGTTTATATTGTTAACTTATCTGATTGTACATCAACTGCCATCTGACTATAGACTGACATCCAATTCCTACTTTCAGCTGACAGCATTAGTTGCTCACATGTACAGAGAGCTCTCATGTATGATTATAAATATAGTGATATTACATGTAGGGAATTATAACAAGCAAATGCATCAAGGTTGCACTATCTACTTTCATTTACACAATGGTAATAACAAGAGTAATCAACACACTAAATTACTAAGTTACCAATCACACATTATCACTTAGAACACTATCCCCACCTGTGAGGTTTGCTGGCAAACTCATTAGTTTCCAAGACATCTATAGCTGTTATCAACTTGGAACTCTCTCTCTCTCCAATTGGCATTGGGTTTCAACCCTCTACCATCAAATGCTCCCAACCTAAACAGATCATAAAAGTAACTAAAACCAGAATCACTGTTGCAATACTAATACAATTGAACAAGGAGTGATCATGGAGTCCCTCAACAACATTAATGGCAGAACAAAGGGAAATTGTATTAGCAATTACAACTATTCCACTAAAAATCAGGGTTGACAAGAGTCAACAGTTTCTATGAATAAGTGTTATCAAATCAATAGAATGTAGATTGAAATACATTACACAAAATATCTCTGTCATGTGATGGCATATGAAAATTGATTTTGCATGCTATCTTAATACATAGAATAAAAAATATTTTTAGCTATTGCTATAATTGGCTGCATTTTTATGCCATCATAAAATCCTTTTGCATCATGAAGCAATTGTAGTGCTGCCTTTTTCAAAGGAAATGTTTGTTAGAATTTTGGCAATTTGCTTTTTATTTGCCCATATATTCCATGCATTCTCAAGAAAATGTAAATATAAATTTGTCACTGTTTAGAAGTATCATTCTATACAATAATATACAATTTGAAAAAGGGTGACAAATTTTTAATAATAACAAAAAATGCATTCGCACCAAATATTCATATTGTGCATTTAGGTTTGAAATTGTCATTTGAATACTTATTTGGTAATTTGAAATTTCTTGGTTTTCAAAAATGTATATGCAGAATGCAGGAATGCTTCATAATCATAAAACCAACCTATACTCATCTAGCTATTTTATTGGCTCAATTGTTTCTGAGACAGATTAAACAGGGTACTCTCATATGCAAATTTTGTTGTAAATACAGAAAGCTCACAAATAAACCTTTTTCTAAGATAGGTTTTCTAAGGTATCTTGTAACCAGGCATATTATGATAAGCCTTATTATAGTTAAATAACTATCAGAAGTAATGAATTTGCTGACTTTTCTAAATGTTTATGTTTCTACTGTCAAAAGTTTTAAATAAAAAACAGTTATTCAAGTGTGACATTATCCCCAAAATGATTAAGTATTAATTATTTGTTAAATTAGATTCATTTCAACAAAGAATTGTAACAATTGAAATTAATCTGTTAATCTTTTGATGAATAGTTCAGGGCAATATTAGCTTATTTCTGTTCAAGCAAAAAAATTAAAAGTAAAAGCTACCTAGTTTACAGTACAAAATTATAAGTTGGTTTCCATTTGAAATTTTAATTGAACAAACCTTTTTTGTGTTCTAAAACTTATGACAAAAACAGAAAGAAAAAAAGTAAAGAAAATTACTGGAAAGTCATTAGTAAAAATCTCTTCATTCATAGATATTAAATTAGTTCAATTTAAGCTATTTCTAAAACATATTTGGTATTCTTCTTATTACAAGTTACATGATTCTGTTGTATATATTTTATCTGATATTTATACTTTCATTTAATTACATTTGTATGAGTATTTCACTACTCCATAGTGTTATGTTTAACAATACAACTAGAATCAAGTTTCATTTACACTATCTTATCTTATCTTTGTTATATTATTTAAGATTAACTTAGATGATTGGGATAGTTATGTTTTTCAGCCAAATTCCCAGCATTGCAATTGATGTTGCTGACTAAGTCATCATTCATCTTATGTTGAATTGTAAGCATTTTTATAGATGGCACTGTCAGCATCCTTTGCATATAACAAAGTTAGCAAGAATTCAAGTTTAGGCTAATTCAAAAATATTAATATGTAATTGTAATCATTCACAGTGAATGTCCAGTTGTGATTAGTGAAATATAACTCAATGAATGAATAAATTATTATTCTATATTTTTCTAGTGAGGAAAAATTTTTTCTAGCACAGGAAAATATATCAGTTTCATTATATTTTTATATTAATAAATGTGAATTATTTTTCTGATAATTTTGATAATTCATTGTTGAATACAGGGTTTTCGAGTTGAGTTCAAGTTACTCGGGCCGAGTTCGAGTTTTTACGTTTCGAGTTCGAGTTCGAGTAATTTTTTAAATGAAATTTCGAGTTCAATCGAGTTTTTTTTCTAATTCCGAGTTTTTTAGTGTAAAAAACATTTATTTTACAATAATTCTAAGATAATTGTGATTGGTAAGAAAATTGATATTTAAAGAAATTTAATTCTTACGCTATTTTCGGGTGGATTTTCGAGCGAGTTCGAGTTCGAGTTTTGATGATTTCTCTTCCGAGTTTTTCCGATCGAGTTTTGCGAGCTTATTCGAGTTCGAGTTCTTAACATTCCGAGTACTCGAAAACCCTGGTGGAATACCTTACAAAGTGATTCAATTGCAGAGCTCTCTAATCAGATGCTGAGCTAATGATTACCTATAGAACATTGATTGATTAATGTGCAAAATTTTTGCACAGGTACTGCTTCAAAGTTGCCTGGGAGTTTTTAACCAAATTTAAAATCATGATATTTCAAATTGTCTCTGAAAGAGACAACACATTTGGCATGTCAGAATAAAGGTCTTTTTGAATATCAATTGACCTTGATTTCAATTTTGGGGTGTAAATTCTTCCATGCAATCCATTGGGGTTTAGTAGTGATCTATTCAATGAATTTGAGAATATTGTCCTTCAATTTTTAGTTCCCTGGTATTTACAAAAGGGTGGATGAAGATCCTGCTACTAAAAACCATGAATTGCAAGACTTGTTTCATCCTACATTCATGGCCATATTAGTTTTCCTGCCAATTATATGCCAATGATCACATCTATGATGGTTTCTCAGCTGTAAGGTCAATTTCTTTATTTCTAAAAGTAATTGGATTTCAATGCATTTTAATCAACAACTACTAGAACAATACCACTGTAATCAGAACAAAATACTTTAGCTAATCATTAATTGGTTAAAATAGAGACATCTATGATACAGGTTTGTAAGGATTTATTGCCTCAAAAATAGATATATGATCAAAAGCTTATAAAATTTTTAAATATAATTATAAATCAACACTTACATTAGATTAAGGTTTACAAATCAATATTAATATTAGAAATACATTCTTGATATTGGTTTTAAATTGCACATGGGCAGAAATGCAAATACATCATGATAATAGATTACTGATGAGAAGGGTTTTTAATCATTGGAGGGGTGGTAATTATTATAATGGATCATCCTTGTTGTAGAGTTTTCGCAAAAATTGTGTGAACAGTGCAGTGAGCTTAGACAATCCTTAGTCAGGTAGAAATATCTTTCATTGCCATACTTTGAATTATTTATAATTGCTAATCTACAAACCATCTTTATTAGTGTGTCCATAGATTCAACAACTCATGAACTATTGGGTAGAACAGATAAGGGCAGACACTCCCCACCAAGCATATATCAACACTGTTGCTATGTTTTCTCTTCTCTGTCAGTTCTAATGCATTGCTTGATATTGCTAACCCTAACCCTAACCCAAACCCTAAATCCTCTTATGAGTATATTATTAAGCAGTTGTGAAATAGTCATACCTATTGCTCCTGATTTCCCAAATGACTAAAAAGTAAAAATAGGTGTTGGGGGTAAAAGGTGGGAGCAGGATTTGCTCCTTACTCTAGGATTGGGATAAGCTGTGATTGAAGGTGACATAATTATTTAATAATCAGTTCAAAGATTATTGCCTACAATTGTACTTGTGGGTTAATTTTTATGTTTTTTTGGCTTTATTGATATCTATGCCTTATTCATGATAATTTTAAGCAAATTCAAAAAGCAATATTTGCATTTTCCATTTAAATAAGTTTTGTCAGTTCTACTGTAAGTAAATTGTTGCTTGCAAAAGCGCCAAGTTAAATTTCGCAAGCTAATAAAATGCATTATCTGACTTTCTATAATCAGAAAATTAAACACTTTTTTATGTCATTTTTGTTATACGAAATAAATTTACATACTTATTTCGTAGTGTTATTTTGTCGAAGAGACAGTGACCTTTTCTGAAAAAACTTTTATTTAATTTAAAATTATGCCATTTAGAATGTCTAAATTAGCTTTCACTTTTTTCTGTTCATGGAGCGTTTTTAGTGGAATTTATATTTATGGACCGTTGTTCAATCCAAAGAAATCTATAAACGATGATTCTAGTTAATCTATTTATGTCATTTACATATTTCGATACAGGCTATTTTTGTAAATAAATTGGTATTTAATAGATTTGTGGAATATTTTATCCTTAAATTGCTTAATTTGAATGAGGTTAAATTGCAGCACCGTGATAAATTGTACTATCGTTATTAATATCAGCCATGTTTTACTTTGAAGAGTATGTGAGAATGACGTCGCAAAGTATTTGTTGCGATTAGAGTACATCCTTGGGAGAACAAGTCATTGTGTAAAGTTTGCTACAAAATTCATATTCCAGACCAATCCTTGATTGTATGCTCACTAGTTAAAGCAATCAGTAATTATTTCGTGATGTTTTTGATATAAACTTCTGAATGATGTTTGTGAAATGATATAGTCATATTAATTTCGTTAAGTATTTATAGAATTGTTAAGTATTGGCGCGTGTCAATTTATTACAACGGAATTAGTTGTTTTCTATATTTAACTGATGGTTCATTACTAAAAAATTTCCCGATAACACTTTAAGGTGTTAAAGTCCCTCCCACATCTTTCTAGCACTTCAGTAGAGTTTGTATATAAACATCCAATTGAAAGTGAATAATCAATTCAATGGCGAAGGTGTAGAATAGGGTGCACGCGGATAAAATAAACATTAATACAAGGTAAAAAACGATTAGAAATGCAATAAAGTACGTAAAAAGCTTAAAAAATAATGTATATAGACCAATAACTTTGCATAATTAACCAAATTCGAAGCCCGCGGTACGTATTTAAGGACAATAGCAGAAAAACTTGAAATTCACAAAATTATTAACTATTATTAAACAAATTACACGATCTAAAAGTATTTTTGCAAATCTATACATTTTTTAGTTTAAATCAAGTCTTTCTTACCTGATTTTTAAATAAATTTTAAATAAACTTTCAGAGAATTTATTTTCATATTTTATTTACCGATTAGTACCGAATTTATAGCTAGCGTAACTTATTGAACATGTATATGGGACTCAACATCGGACCTTTTTTAATTGAAGCATGTTGTGCAAGAACCCATTTTGTGAAAATTGATTCAAAACGAGAAATTGCCTTTTTTAGTTTCCGTTTGTATCTTTTCTTATGTAGTGTCGTTTAACAAATTCTGTTGTAATTGACATTTTGATCACAAAGGTGCAATACTCTAAAGAGATTGATTCAATTCAGAGTTAGTTGTTCCGTCAAATAATGTGGGCAGTCAAGAGCGCCGCAAGAAACTTCTTACAGGAGTGGCAAAAAAATGTTTGCACGTGTGATATTTTAGAAACCTTGTTGTTGAAAGAATATTTTATTTCAAAGTAATTTCTTTTTGAGTAAACTTAATCATTTAATTTATAGCGAACAATGAAATGAGATTTTATTTTCCAAGTATTTTTTATTATCCGAAGTAATGTGCTAGAATCTGCTTTAATCTCCCATCCCATGTGTGAAAATATAAGAATGTAGGCCATTTGTTTATTTTCTGCCACTCAACTATTTCGAAAGCAATATTTACCACATCAGTCAGTAAGTAAGCACTTTATATCTAATATACTGCATTTCAAATGGAAGTAAATTTCAAAATAATACTATTATTTTCCAAATAGTAATCAAAGATTTAACCTGGTTTAAGGAATTAAAGATTTTTTAGAAAAAAATTTAAACCAGAAATAACTTGCGTCTTTTATGTATTCTTTATAGTATAAGTCGCATGTATACATCTATATACATTAAAATTGGAAAATGAATAAATGTATTTCATGCTGTAAAAATATGTCCCAATACTAAAATACATTTCAAATTTATTTAAAGTATTACTAAAATACATTTCAAATTTATTTAAAGTATTACTAAGAACTTCGTTTTGATAAAACTACTCAATTCAATCAACTCACTATGAAAGGGAAGGGGGCAGCTGCTCCGTCTTGCACTCCGTTCGCGGTGCCTATGTGGGCAATCCACATATTTACAAGTCACCATGTCGAAGTTTTTTCTGTACAAAGCGCCATCTAAAATTTACTAAAAGTGATATCTATAAGAATATATTTATATACATACACATCGTCTAAAACTGAAGTTTTATTGTAATAAAGTTGTTGCAAACTCATTAAAGAGGTATGAGAGAAATTTAAGGTGGGCTTCAACCATTCGAACATGGACTATAATTCATGACTTATATTCTTATTATATAAATTTTCATAAAAATTCAATCAAATATTTTTTATATTAATACACAAAAACTTCTTTAACAATGCGTATATATTATAATAATATACAGTTTAGTTAGGTTTTAGATATGACTATGTCAAAACCGTAGAGTAGCCTTGGTGGCTCCCAGAAAGTTGTCCAGAAGACGAGATTGGTGTTAGAAAATGTCAATACTTGCGAGACATGTGCAAGGACTACCGGCAATAATTTGGCGCATTGTTAAAAATATATTAGTTATAATAATACAAGTAAAACACATTGAGTAATCGAAATTAATATATTTATATTTTTATCAAAATGTATTTGGAAATTTCATCTAAGGACTTGATTTAAACTAAAAATGTATGGATTTGCAAAAATATAATTTTAGATCGTGTAATTTGTTTAATAATAGTTAATTATTTTGTGAATTTCAAGTTTTTGTGCTATTGTTCTTAAATACGTACCGCGGGCTTCGAATTTGGTTAATTATGCAAAGTTATTGGTCTATATACATATGATTTTTGAAGCTTTTTCCGTATGTTATTGCATTTTTCATCGTTTTTACCCTGTATTAGTGTTTACTTTATCCGCATGTTCCGTGTGCACCCTATTCTATTCCTTCGCCCAATTCAATTTGACAACTGCAGCCAAACCTCGGTTCTCAACAATAATTCATTCCAAAGCCCTGATCGAGAAACGATATTTTTCGAAAACCGAAACACTTTTTCACATTACAAATGGATATCGTTTAATCCGTTCCATACTCTGGGTGCTTACCTTTTTTCACTTTTTGTCCACTGAAATGCAATAGTTGTACGCAATGCTATTCTTTTTTTCACTTGTAGCAGCTTTACTGCTTGCATTGTTTAAATTATTTGGTGCTGAAACACTTCCAAAAACAAATATAAAAATGCGAGTAAACACAGCACGTCCGCGCATGACAACGATTAGTAACTACGAAAAAAAATTTCTCGGTTTCTTTGTTCGAACTGTGAGTCGCTCGAGAACCGTCAGTGAATAGTTCTTTAAGAGGTACTACATCTTCTGGTAAAATATTTAAGGCCCTATTTATTTGAAACCTGAAATAATAAATTAAAATAATATTAAAATTATTTCATTGCATTTTGAGTAGCCACTACACTGAAGTTTCTTATATTCTTTTCTATTCAGTTTCCTACTTCAAAAAATATTCATCTTAATTTCCTGTAAAAAAACATGCTTACTGCAGAGAACCGCCTTTGTATTTCATCATTTGAATTGAATATAGTTTTGGTAACATTTCTCTCAAAATATTAATCAATTTGATACGTTAATATAAATATAAAAAGAATTATGCGTTAATACTCAATGATGAATGGTGATAGTCCGTTTTTAAGCCTATGCCAGTGATTTTTTCACAAATCCCTGCTTTTAAATTTAGATGTATATAATTCTTTTTCATTCAATATGAATACTTTGAATCGCTTTTGTTATTAATTTCCAATTTTACTTCATATTTTATTGACAATATATTACATCTTTGAACTATCTATTCAATTTATTTCGATATATTTCTAAGGATATCATGGTTATCTCTATTTTAGAATGGCTGATATATTATCTCCATCGGAATTAAAACAACATGAAATAGATGCGAAATCAACTGCTGAAAGGCACGCTATTCGTGCTTTGCGTAAATATACGGCCGCGCCTTTTGATGCTCGTTTTCCCAATCAAAACCAAACTCGTCATTGTTGGCAAAATTTTGTTGATTACAATCGCTGTATTCAAAAGAAAGGTGATGATTTCGTCCCTTGTCAATATTTTAAAATGGTGTACACGGATCTTTGTCCTGGTGATTGGGTTTCTAACTGGCAAGACCAAGTTGAAACTGGCCGATTTCCTCTCAAGTTCCAGTAAACATTTTCTCGAATAAATTTAGTTGTAAAATTTTACTAAATATACTGTTTTTTAAATGTAAAAAAGGTTTTTTTCCTCAGATAGTTAAAAATCGTTCGCAATTTTTAATATAATTCTGCTAGCAGATGCTTGAACTTCGATTTGTTATGAAATATACATTCTTAGACATTGTATTGTTTTACTGTTTATTAAGGCAAATTCAAACTAACTATTTTAATAAGCACTTGATTTTACAACCAAGAAAGTTCAATAATTGTAAGTAAGTAATTTCACATCCTATTAGCCCATTATATTAATTCCTTGATATTCTTTCCTTTAACAATCCACTGGTTTAGTGGAATGGCAATTGATAATTGGCAATTTCATGCTTACTTTGATTATCAAAGTCGAAAAAAATACCTAGAAATCATTTTTGATTAAGTAAACACGTGGGTTGTTCAATATTTTCAAAACTGTAGATATGTTGACATTACAAGTTAATTACACTGTGTGAGTCTAAATAAATGTGTCTTGTTTAATAGATTGCCGTTGAAAATTATTGAAATTGGTACAACTCAAAGAAATACGAATAATTCAACAATGACTGAAAATATATTTTTCAGTGTTTATATTTAACAATTATGATAAAAACAAACTCAAAAAATTTAATAGAGTAGCAAATTTGTCATATGTACCATAAAAATTACCTAAAATTTATTCGTTGCATATGTATCTAGGATATTCCACACTTGGTGTTTTTCGAAAAATAGTGCTTAAAATGCGTTCTCAAAAATTTAATGTAAACTTTCTGAAATAGTATACTTTTGATTGATTTGGGTGTAGAGAATTTGAAAACGATTCATTTAATCAGACAATTTAGTGATTATCTGACGGCAGAATGAAATTTTTTAATCATATTCAAAGAAGAATTACGACAATTTCTCTGTGTGCTTTGTTTTATTATAAAGCCAATTACTATAACAAATTAGATAAAGAATTACAAATAATATTTTAATATGACAAATTTCCCGCACATTTTTAGCCCACCAGGTATCCTTATGTTTTCACAACACTAAATATATTATTTTATCAAGTAAAATCGAATTACGCTTCAACTTGACAAGTATTGTTTGCTCCAAGAAAGACTGCATCGTTTCTTGGAAATAACATAGGCGACTGTTTCTGCAAAGAAAACGAAAACTCGGTTTTTTCGGTATACCGTCGAGACCGAGATGAAATAACAACTTTGAAGTGTATTTGTATTACTAATTGCAAAACAGCAATTCAATGGACTCATGTGACCACATGTTGTTGATAGTCAGTCCATGTGAAAGTAAATCACATTGTGATTACACACTTGATGTTTGGGCTGAAAAAAATTGACGTCGCAATTACATTTGAAAGTGCAGGCAATCTCGCAATGTTAGCTTTATAAAACTGTTTTTTCCAATTTAGCTGTTATAATCTAATCTCAATAGAAGCTTCGCGGGAGAACGGAGTTCCCGTCTCTTGTTCTTACTTAGGAAATGATATTCTGAGGAAAATGGTGCGTAATCATAGTGTTACGGTATTCTTCTTAAATCCTATATTCATTTGCACAAATTTCTATAATGCAAATTCTCTATTCGTGAAAGTACACAATATTGTCAATTGATTGTATGATTAATCTACTTGAAAAATTGCATTTCCTAATTCAGAAATGTAGTCAGGCTCATCTTCGCGAATTCTACTGCTCCATCCAAAAAAAATTACAATATTTAAATGTCCAAATTTCTTTTATGACAATGCTAATAACACTGCACCCCACTTCCACATATTTTGAATACTTTGCTGCTTAGAAGTCAAATCTCATCTATACCTTTCCAACATTGATTTCGGAATAATTTTTTGTTGATATACTTCATACTTTTTATGGTGTAAAAATATGTTTGGATGTTCTATTATTGATAAACAACTTTATAGTAATATAAGACAATGTACAAATTCCAATATATTTTAGTCTTTTTTAGTCACTTTCGCCAAAATATTTGAATAGGAGAAAAAACTTTTCCATCGAAAGATTGTATATCTATGATTCATATAACTGATAATGTGTGAAAAAATAGGACGTCTCTGTTTATGTGAAGCTTGCATTTTGCTTCACCTCAGCAGATATTTTTCTGATAAAATGTAATTCTGTATAAATTTGTAATTGCTGTTTGAAACAGTACATTTGGCTTATTCTGCATCGATTTCAATTAATCAAAGGATAGTCGAGTTTGAAAACTGGAGTCAAAAGAGACTTAGCAGATCAAATGAGTTCGATCGTGATTGAGAAGGACCAGTGGATTTGCTAATAAGACATTTCACCTTCGTTTCATCGATCTTATTGTATATGAGAACATCAATGTTAGTTTGGTGAATAATTGTACCAATTATTCCACTCATATTAAAAGATGTTTATGAAAAACTTTCAATAAAGATTTTATTTTGCGATATTCATGTCTACATTGTTATCATTTTTGTATTGAATCTTATTACTATAAGTAGTTTTTTAAAACATAACAATTAAAAACTTAGAACTCATAGAAATTATTTGAGATTATAATAAAAAAATTGTTCCGATTTGAAATTGATTATTCTGTATAACATTGTATTATCAATAAAAATGTAGTAACGAACATGATACTAATAAAAAATATGTTAAAATTATTACAAATCTATAAAAATTCTCAAAAATATGATAGTAAAATGAAATTTAATTTGAGTGTAGTTGTTTTACCAACAAATGACGTTCGTATTTAAAATATATTAGTATTAGATAGAATCAAATTTCACTAATAGCTAAAACTTGTTTATAATTTATCTTAAAATTCAACTAAATTTCAAAGTACATCCAAATATTTCCAAGCAGGTAACTTTGATATATATCTATAATCTATAAAATTGAAAATTTTGCATTTCGCTTTTCTTCGCTATAATGTACTTTTTCTCCACAATTACTCATAGGTACACTCTTAACACCTAAAATAACACCTAGATTTTTTCCTAAAAATTGCCATCTAGATCTTAGGTAAAATACTTAAAATTTGGACACCTTTATGTATAGAGAAAATATTCGAGGTATTTTTCCTAAATGTTTTGTGTAGATACATAAAATAAATTTCAAACAACAAATTATAACTTCCACAGTAACGGATATTATCATGATGTACTCTTTAAATGGAGTTGTTCTGATGAATTGCATTTTGCATCCAATTAAGATTTGTTTCCTATCATGCAAATTATGGAAGAACTTAATTTTACTTATGCAACCATTACTAACTGACCAATTGTTTAGGGATTTTCCCATTTTTAGATTTTCACTTCAATCTTAGAATAATATAATCTTAGCTTTAACTTACTATTAACTGTACTGTTTTGATATTTGATGACATCATTGATAAATAAACTTTAGCTGCACTATAAATGGGTCCTCAATGTTTGCAAAAATTTTCTTAACACCAAAAATTATATTTTGGAAACGTTGCCCTCTCCTCAACACTTAAAACAAATCAATATTGCTACATTATTTTTCAAAGCTACTAAACAAATTCTCTTTATGATAAGATAAAACTTAGGCATAAGGCAATGGAATAATCTACCTAACGAAATTAAGCGTATTAAAAATTGAAAGAATTCCGAAATTGTTTGAAAAGATTTATTCATAAGCAAAAGTTAATCTCAGGAAGGTCTTGGGCATAGTACAAATTCTATAATAGTGATTACATGACTACGAGAACTTAGTCATATCTTAGCCTGTTTGCCAATTTATAGGTTTGTAAAATGTTTGTTTTTTATTATGACGCTATTATAAGAAGCCATCAATTCTATTTACTTCTACTAATGATGATTAGCTAATCTTATCTTATCCTATCTTATAAAAATTGTGTGTATATGCATAAGTTATGCTTCTAAAGTCGGAATTTAGACGTGTTTATACAATTAGCTTTCGCCGAGTATACATGCATACACGTAAGAGTGCATTCAAAAACGAGCAAATTTACTGTTTCAATGAAACCCAGCCAATCACAATGAGGCCACTAACAATCAAATACCCTGGTGATTGTAACCCTTCTTTGCACATTTTATAGTTAGTTTAGACGAAATCGGGCATTTTGACTAAATTTCATTTTTTTGCATAAAATTATTGGCTTCAAACTTAATGCCCTATGATAGTTAATTGGCTCTCGATTTTTAGCTGATGATTGAAATTCTGGGTATAGAAAACTCTCTAACAGTTGAAATCTGTCATGCCCCATTCAATTAACAATAAGATCAAATCGCTGGAAATGATTGTCCTTGAAGAGAAAATTTGTTGATAATATATCTAAAATTGATTGCTATTCCTCAGTAACAACAATGAAATATCTTGGATTTACCATAAATAAGATTTCATTTAAGAACGTATTGCTAAAGTTTATAAAATATCAATGAGAAATTTCTACATATTAAACGTAAAAAAATTTTAAAGCAAGCCGAAGCTGAAATTTTGTCTAATTCTCTAGTTAATTCTATTATAATTTACGGCATACACTATATGCAGGTGAATCAGAAACATCTTTATCTAAGGTTAACAACATATACAAGAAAGCATTTAAATATAAACATATTACTAAAGAATTAAATATTAACTACACAGGTATAACAAAATAAAAAAATTGAAATGGCGAGGTTATAAATTTTATAATCCTGATTACTCTATTAATAGAAACTAGCAATCGTCATAGCCCAAGTTAACCTTTTTATTTGTAAATATTGTAGTTTGCTGTATTGTAAGCTTAAAACAATTTTGTATTACTTTCTTGACGCTTTCAGAATTTGTTATCAGTATTTCTATTTATTGTTAAAACAATTTCTGAATATAGATTTTTCTTCTTCTTCTTCTGAAACTTTGTTATCTAGAGTAGTTTTTGATGCTGGATTCGAAAACGCACTTAATTTTTTGATTTAGGGTCTACGTTGACCGGTACCGGCTGATACTCAAAATGTTCACAAATATTAATTGTGATAAATTTAATATTGTTATTCCTTCAAACAAAACCTTTGTATATTATTATAAATGATTCCGGAAAAGGCTCCCCAATTTTTTTTAGCTATTAGCTTTACAATTACAGAGAGCTCGTTCATGTTATGGTTCTCTAATTACGGAAAGCATTTGATTATTGACTTATGTTATACTGCATGAATAAAGCAATAGAACAGTTGCTATATGATGTACATTGTTTTAGAATGCCAAATAAATGCAGTATTTACAAATGCAAATCAAATTATACATCAACAAGGAAGTACATTCCAGTTTTTAAATTACCAGAAAATCCTGACTTGAAAGAAGAGTATTTGAGGGCAATACCGAACCGTCGAGAAAGCCTTCCAAAGAACGTTTTTATCTGCAATAGACATTGGCCTGGAAATCCACGTAAAAGGTAATGTTGAACTAGTCATTATTTAATGATAACAAAAACTTATATTATACTTCAATTAGGAAATGTTATGAATAACAGATTTCCAGTCCCCTTCCATATGAATATTATCCACTCACAGGTGGGGGTATCATGAAGGAGCTGCAACCTTCACTCTTTGTTGCTGGACTTCACTCTTATATATATATGTATTTGGTTTTAAGTGCAATTTGAGATTTTAGTTAAAATATTATTAAAATTCTCACCCATCAAGATTAACATTCAGCTTTACAAAATTAATGATGTATTTTAATTTTAAGATATAATATAGCTGCTTGAATAGATTACAATACCTAATTAATCACAATAATTAACATTTTTGAATATTTTGAGTATCAGCCGGTACCTGTCAACATAGACCTTAAATCAAAAAATTAAGTTCATTTTCGAATTCAACATCAAAAACTACTCTAGTTAACAAAGTTTCATAAAAATCTCTTAGGCCTTCCTGAACACCTCCCATTTTCTCAAGTGAGCAGCCCTGTATTTAGAAGCCCTTGGATTAGGTCTACTGACAAAACTTCGGCTACCAATAGTCTGCATTATGTGCATGATAGTTTAAATATGGATAAAAGCAAACTTAAATCCAGTTATTTTCAATATCTTGCTCACAGAAACATATAAATTCCAATGATTACAAGGTGAGGTACATGGCTGAGCCTTCATAGGATACTATGCTCATTATTTACTAGCAATCCGAAGTAAATTGCTGGCATTGCAACATTACCCTTTTTATAGTGGTCTTTTGGAACTATTTGACAAAGTAGAATCCCGTAAATATTCTAAGTCCAAACATACAAAGACTTGCAGTGCTTTGACTTATTGAAGATCGATGTGCACTTCGGGATTATATCCAGCTAAGAATCGACGAAAACGACTTGCTGAACAATTGTACTATACCAGATATCAGTCCAGCCATATTTGCAAAATTAGAATCGTGCACCGCTACGCCATGTTCGGCTGAAAGAAGCTTCATTCTCCTGAAAAAATTTTGTGCAAAGATTAAAACTTTCTGCCTGAAAACTTGTGGAAGTACTTTATCTTCCATTTTAATAATAATAAAATTGTGTTTTCTCCTTAATCCCAGTTTTTACACTCAAGTCAATATAAAGTCAAAATTGAACATTCGTTAGGTAAAAAAATTGTAATTTTTAGTCAAAATTGGGTCGCCTTAGTAATAACTTTGCGTAAAATGCAAGCCTTTAATGTTAAATTCACAAATAACACTGTTATTTAAAATATGATATTTTCGTAAAGAAATTCTCAGGGTCAATTAGCGATTGGGTCTACAGCTGCATTAACGTAAAACGCAATTTGTTGATGGTGTTGCTTGCGATTGCATTTTTACCTATCAACTTATTGAATTTGTAGCATTCCCCTAAGAAGTGTGCTTGTTTTTCTGGCGTGAATTTCCTGTCTTCCAGTTGTAGCCACTTAACTGACGGATGTTTAGCACATCACGGTTAAAACATTATTTACACATCACTACTTAGAGACTTAACGATAGAGCATTGCAGGACCAAGGATTTTTGGTGTTGCTCCATTTTCGATACTAGTCACATGTTTAAAATTAAGTCCAGTTAACTGGTGCAGGGCCCTCTAGTCGACTTTTCGGCTTTGGTCCCCGTCTGGTAAATGTCAAATAGTAAAAAAATGAAATATATTTCCAAAAGCATTCATATTTAAAAATACAAAAGCTAATCTTTGCAAAGGTAAATGTTCATTGATGACGCGTCAAAGGAGTAAAGAACCAAATAATAAGTGAGTTAATTAGTCAAGTGTGTTATAAGTACCTTAAGCAATGGTTTAACGACGGTCTTAACTTTTAAGATGTTTTTGTACCTTAGAAATTGGTTTTGGTGATTCCTTAAAGCAAATCCTGATCCAATCTTGTAATCGGTCCCAAATGTTTACTTCTAGGCCCAGTAACTGTTCCCGGTTCTACGGAACCAGATGCAACGGCCATGACAGACAATGCTACCGCAAAGCTCTACTTTAACTTAAGAGAAATACTTTGTGGGATGAATGGCATATTCTAAGGCTAACGGTTTTGCTCGAAACTTAGTCACAGATATCTTGAAATAGGAAAACATTTAGAGTAACGCGAGTACATTCCATTGTGATTAAAAAGTTCTAACGACAGACTTTGTTCAATTGGCAATACTTTTTTCGAGAGAAGTCCTGACATTAAAGGCTAAATTGCTGGAATACAAATTATTGTTATACTCACACATACCAGTTCATCAAGTATATTAACAATGGTCGCGAGCAGTAATAAATTGCAATTCAATGATTCTAGTGACCTTCAATTCTAGATCTTATATCATTCATGGGTGCATCTATCAATCAGATCTAGTATTCTGTAAAGCTATATTACCGAAAGCCATAGATTGATGGCAATGCTTCAATTTATTCAATTTATTGTAGTGGTTCTCCACAAACATGGATTTAGACCGAGAATCTCAAACACCAACATTTTGTGGAACGAATTCGTAGGTCTAAGAGCATAAAAATCTAAATTATTTTGTTCTAATTAAGTGAAATCGGATTAAGACTGAAATGGATATGAAACCTATAAATGTGGACATTTAATCCAATCATTTTTAGGTTGAGATAATCTCGTATATTAGTGTGCTTAATATTTGTGGCTATATTATGGACAATTCATGTTAAAACTATGCTTTTTCCAATATCTATATATATATATATATATATATATATATATT
>CABFPE010000004.1:1142417-1160483 GCA_900660155.1 Hofstenia miamia | reverse complement strand
TTAATTCTATTATAATTTACGGCATACACTATATGCAGGTGAATCAGAAACATCTTTATCTAAGGTTAACAACATATACAAGAAAGCATTTAAATATAAACATATTACTAAAGAATTAAATATTAATTACATAATTAAAACAAAAGACAAAGCATTACATTAATACATCGAAGACTCTCAAAAACATCTAAAACAATTCATTAGCAAAATAACTACTGTTATAAGATATTTTTATTTTTTTAGTTGTATAGTGTAGTTTGCTGTATTGTAAGCTTAAAACAAAGTTATATTGCATGAAATTGTAAACTGCCTGAACAAATTAGCCCCATTCAAATATAAATGTATTAACATTGGGGAGCAGAACAAAACTAAATGTGCAAATATTGGGAATTTAGAAACAGAGAAAAGCAAGGATTGGGAAACCCTACAGCTAAATCGATCTCAAAGCAAACATCAGCTATTTTAAAAGTCTAAAGCAAAAGTTTCTTTGTCTGAAAAACACCCAGCACTATTCAAATGCTAAGCACTTCTATGAAAAATTGGATCAGAATAAAGGCTTCTAAATTTCTAATAAATGATTCCGGAAAGGGCTCCCCAATTTTTTTTAGCTATTAGCTTTACAATTACAGAGAGCTCGTTCATGTTATGGTTCTCTAATTACGGAAAGCATTTGATTATTGACTTATGTTATACTGCATGAATAAAGCAATAAAACAGTTGTTATATGATGTACATTGTTTTAGAATGCAAATCAAATTTACATTAACAAGGAAGTACATTCCAGTTTTTAAATTTCCAGAAAATCCTGACTTGAAAGAAGAGTGTTTGAGGGCAATACCGAACCGTCGAGAGAGCCTTCCAAAGAACGTTTTTATCTGCAATAGACATTGGCCTGGAAATCCACGTAAAAGGTAATGTTGAACTAGTTATTATTTAATGATAGCAAAAAACTTATATTATACTTCAGTTAGGAAATGTTATGAATAACACATTTCCAGTCCCCTTCCATACGAATATATATAGGCTCTATGTACTACACTTAAATAGTAGATTGTAATTTAAAATATTGATTCAATTCAGTGTAATGTACCTAGTGTATTCATGTATAAATATAGTGAAATGCTTTGCTAATTTAATTATTCTTAGGCCAAATTCTCCCCCATCAATATTTTCCAAAACCATACCAAAATCATGCTTACAAAGAAAGACCTCAAGGAGGAGAAGCGCACCTATATGTAAAAAAGATGAACTTACTGAATTTAAAAGCTTAGATGCAATTTCGGATTTTAATACTTTTCGTTCTTTAATTCGTATGAAAACATCTGACATTCCAACTATAAATGTAAGCATATGTGACGATGAAGTCATGATATATGCGATTGCTCGAAACCAGAACACTTCTCCCTTCATTGCATACTCGGCTATTTTTACAAAAACACAAACAAAAAGCATAAGCAGTATTGCTGGTAACTATCCTTTAGAAATCCATGCGGAACTATTCGTGAGGAGCATTTCTGTAAAAGCGTCGCATTTGCTTGGCCGTCACCACAATTTACAATGGTGGTCACAACTACATGAAGTGATAAAGTTCTTAGAAAATTATAATTTGGAAAAACGATATCTTGCTCAGGATGCCTGTAATTTTATTGAAGAAATTGATGATTTTAAATTTTTAAAAGAGCAATTACTATTATTGAATTTACCAACTCATGGTTGCAGATACACAAGTGAATTGATCATGATTTTGCTACACATTTATTGTTGTTCCAGATCAGTATTTAAAGTAGCTTCAAATTACGTTATTTTACCTTCTCCGGCTCAAATTCGGCGTTATCTTTTGCACATGCGAAATCCGAATAATATTTTAAAAACATTGTCTACAAACAATGTTCTTAAAGATAATCAAATGAATTGTATAATGATGATTGACGAAAGATATGTTCAACCTCTTATCATATACCGCGGTGGGCATCTTATTGGTTATTCTGAAGNTTAGAAATCCATGCGGAACTATTCGTGAGGAGCATTTCTGTAAAAGCGTCGCATTTGCTTGGCCGTCACCACAATTTACAATGGTGGTCACAACTACATGAAGTGATAAAGTTCTTAGAAAATTATAATTTGGAAAAACGAGATCTTGCTCAGGATGCCTGTAATTTTATTGAAGAAATTGATGATTTTAAATTTTTAAAAGAGCAATTACTATTATTGAATTTACCAACTCATGGTTGCAGATACACAAGTGAATTGATCATGATTTTGCTACACATTTATTGTTGTTCCAGATCAGTATTTAAAGTAGCTTCAAATTACGTTATTTTACCTTCTCCGGCTCAAATTCGGCGTTATCTTTTGCACATGCGAAATCCGAATAATATTTTAAAAACATTGTCTACAAACAATGTTCTTAAAGATAATCAAATGAATTGTATAATGATGATTGACGAAAGATATGTTCAACCTCTTATCATATACCGCGGTGGGCATCTTATTGGTTATTCTGAAGATGTTCCAAATGCAAAGGCAAAAACCATTTTAGCAATAATGGTGAAATTCTTAAATGGTGGACCGAGATTTGTTGTACGTCTTTCGCCAATTTGTAAGTTGAATTCATTATTTCACTATGATCTTTTCTATGAAACTATTTGTAAATATGTCTATGTATATTGTAAATATTGTATATATGTCTTTGCAGATTTGCAAATATGTGCAGTTGGTGCGGATAGCAGGTAAATTAATAAAGCTATTGACAGCATATTATTATTATTATTATTATTATATACATATGTGTGGTCCCTTATTAGGCAACTTTCCGAACAATTGAAGTTGGTAGATAGTTGTCCGTTTTTGTCAGTTGTCAGTTTTATCAGTAGTTTTAGGATATTCTGTATGCAAAAACTTAAACTATGCTATGGTTTTCCTTTTTCTTGAAGAATTATGCTTTTCCTGTTAAAACAAAAAACGGAATTTACTCAGACGAATGTGTAATCAAATAAATTGGTCTTTAGCTTATACGTATTTGAGTTCGAATATCAGTGAAAGTTCTCTCGACACTGCCACCAGGCAGGGAATAATCTCAAAGCACAATAGTGATGCTGACTGGGAGATAAATGATGGTACATCTTCAATCAAAGAGTCACCAAGTTCAGAGTTTGAATAAAAAAAGTACAATTGATTGGCTTCTTTTGCAGTGGGATGAGTAGATTGGAATTTTAGTGATGAAGCTACCTTCTAATATGTTCTAGTTCTAAGAAGTTAAGCTATGCACTTTCATGAGTTTCAAACTTTGTAAAAAGACAAAAAGTATTGTATAAAATTTTTTTCTCCAAGTAGTGGTCCCGCAAGAATCTAAGAGAGGTCCATACACTTTTCAGATGAATTAATTGTTATTGTAGAATCACTGGGTTGATTCTAAAGAGAACTTTGCCAGAGGATTTAGTGTCAAACCAGAAGGTCGCTGAGGTGAACATATACTAGAGCAACAGTGATTCTAGTGAACAATAGAACACGGTTAAACTATTTCTCTATTTACAGATGCTTGGGTGTCTTATATACAATGCGTATTTACAATATTTACAAACATGAAAACAATTAGTCAACACGAAAAGCGCGTAATCTGGCCGATAAATAACAACAACTACCGACTGATGTTACATTGTCATTAATCTGAATTAAGTATTGTTTTACCTTAGAACTGAAACTTAGATAAGATAAGATAAGACAATCTTTATTAAGAGAAGGTAAAGCAATTAATACAAACTGATGGCTTCTCAAAATAGCGTCATTAAAAAAAATAAAACAAAATCATACTATTTACAAACCTATACATTGCTAAGAAGGCTAAGAATAAGTCTACATTCTAGTAATTGTGTAATTGCTATTATAGAATTTGTACCCTGTCCAAGATCTTCCTGAGATGAATTTTTGCTTAAGAATAAATCTTTTCACACTATTTCGGAATTCTTTCAGTTTTATAATATGCTTAATTTCGTTAGGTAGATTATTCCATTGCCTTGTGGCTACGTTTAAAAATGAATTTTCTTTGACTTTACGTCTGAACCTAGTGACAACATATTTCTTAGATCGTCTATTGAAAGTTTTCTTGAATTCAGGGAGATTTATCTTATCATAAGGCGGAATTTCGTTAGCAGCTTTGAAAAATAATGTAGCAATATTGATTTGTATTAATTGTTGAGGAGAAGGACACGTTTCCAAAATATAATTTTTGGTGTTACTAGAATTTCTTTTGCAAACATTTAAAGCCCATTTATATTGCAGCTGAAGTTTATTTATCAATGATGTGCTCAAATTTGAAAATAGTACACTCCCGTAATTTAGGTGGCTCATAACAAATGCGTGGAATAGCTGAATTATTGCATGAGGAGGTAATAGGTCAGCAACCTGAGAAATAGTTCTTATGCCAGCAGCAATTTTTTTCTGTGTAGATTTAATGTGCTCGGAAAAAGAAAGTTTTGAGTCAATTATTATTCCTAAATATTTGAAAGTATCACTTGTAGAAATAATTGCATTTTTTATAGTCAAATTTTTATTTGTATGCAAGTTATTGTTGAAAAAGGGGTTCATTATACAAAATTGCGTTTTCTCGGCATTAATGCGTAATTTGTGCATAGAGAAATAATGGCTTAGTGACTGGCAGTTGGATTCCACTTTTTTTATTGCAACATCTAATGACTTGTTGGCGGAAAATATACAGGTATCGTCTGCATATTGTATAAGATTGCAATTAGTATAAAAGTCCATATCATTGACATAGATAGCTTCGAAACAAACAAATGGGGAGATTCACTGAGAAGTTTCTGCCATTAAGAATAATATTGATCGACTATAGGCCAATCCTAACCTCATTGCTCCCTAAAGCTTCTTCAAATAAAGCTGATGCATTTGTTCTGTAATAATAATTCCGGTTTTCTACGTTCTCCTAGAAATTATCCATTTTTGCTAGTGTACTAGCAAAATCCAGACCTTAATTATCAGATGCACTGGAAACCTGTGTGCTCTACTTTGAAGAATTTTAAGTGAAATCAAAATAATCTTATGTATATAGCAAAGGAAATTTGAATTAGCAAACTTAACCTTAGATTTTAATATAATTGGATTCCAATTGGACAATTCTGTAATTTGTATATTGGATTGAATTGTACAGAAAAATATGTACTTGGAAAACTTTACACATATAGTGCAACTGTTTCTTTGAACTAGACATTGGGGTATAACACTTCAAAATGCTCAATAAATGAATGCAAATGGGGATGTCAGGCGGACGATTTGTTGAACACTAGTTTCACACGTAGAATTTCTTACAAAGGCTTGCAATCAACAAGTATATACATGTATGTATGTAGTTGGTTTTTGATGGTAAAGTTTTAGATGAGTATACTCGTCAACGACTGAAAAAGAACATTTTGTGAAAGCGTGTATACACATTTCTGTCAGAAAGGGGTTAAGTGCCCATTTATATATATATATATATATAGCTAATTCCAGGAAAGTGTAAGCCACATTAAACTAAATATTTTTGTGTTGGAACGTATTCTACTGTCATTGGTTATCTTTGAATTAACTAAATATACACTATTAGTAGTTAGAGAGGCCAAGACCCTAGCCCGCAACTTTGATTCTCATTTGTTGAGAGGTTGTTACGTCATGTCACGTGTTAGGTGGTGAATATTGAGGGAGTTATTACTAAATCGATTTACAATGATTCATAATTCCAATATAATTACTGACTCATTTTTGTGACATTTTAAGGCCTGATTTATAAACGCATGTTTGCTATAGTGACTAATTACTTTACATGATTTGGTTGATATACAGTGTGTTATTTGGTTTACGTGTTTTATAATAACACATTGCCAAAATTTACCATGTGTTTTGATTGCTTAACCACTTATATGTACAATGTTTAATTCATTTTTCGACATTACATTACATGCAAAGGCTACACATCATTTTTCAATTATGTTGCCATTTTTCCATTGTAAAATTCCACGAACTCGAATTCACTACACTGAAAACTACTAGCACTTTCAATCTTTTGCATATCAAGATGAACATTTGATAAACAAATAGTTTAAAGTGAAAATGTCTTTAATTGAGGTGAAAAGTGATTTAAATTAACATTCATTGTTGAAAAATGGATATGACTAGAACAAAGAACAAAGAAATTTTGTAAAAAATAATTCTATTTTACTAATTATTTATTGTAAATTTTTTAGGAAATTTATTTTTTCAAGTTAATTATTTTGTTAATTTATTTTTTGCAATTCATTTATTTGCTTAGAGATTTGAATTTAGCATTTGACCAACATCAAATTAATGTTAAAAAAGTATCAGGCGCTTTAATCATTGAAAGATAATGAATTTACATTGTATGTTTACTGATAATGTCAATATGTGTTTTCTCCCAAAATCAAATTAGTTGTTACCCATTGTGAAGGAGTTGGCGTTCTTAATTTAGTTTCTTTGCACATTGCATTGATAATATATGTAGTGTTTTCATTTGCAAATCAACTGCCTCTAGGAAATTTTTATTGATGTTAGTAATATTTAACATGTAAAGCAATCAATTTCCAACTAAAAATTTGCTTAATCATATAATATTCACTATTGAAATGTAAAAATAACTTACCCACAGTGGAGAAATTCAACTATTCTTGACTCAATCTCTGTAAAAACTGAATAATGCATTAGATTTTGCAACTCGGAAAAATAATATCACAGATTTATTTAATTAAAAACACAAATGTAGTTAACACAAACACTGCAAACATCAAATGAAATAATTTTGATTTCCTGTCATTTCTCCATTCCATGTGAATATCCAGCATGATATACAATCTAACAGTATCAGCGAATTCTATTATTTGACCTTTCTTGATACAAAAATTTACATTGATTTACAATTATTTTTGTTTCACTCGAGAATTTTGCTGTTTTTTTCATTAAATATATAGTACTGTGCATTAAAATTGCAACACTAGCATATTTTTAGTAAATTTGCTAATTTCGAGTTGTTTCGTGATCTTATTGTTATTTTTTTGATAAAATACTATTTTTTAGTTAGTTCAAGTTTGATTAAATGAAAGCAAACATTATTCATACACAAAATTTTATTCCATTTCCTACAAAAACACTTCAATAAAGGATTGGTCCACCTTTCGCTTTTAAGCATGCGTTGCCCCTTCTTGGCATCAAGTTGATCAGGTTCGCACAAATTTGATCCAAATCATTTCCTCTTATCATGACATTGAGGACAGCATTATTATAATTTCATCACTAGAAATTTTCCATGATCTTTCCTTTTTGCAATGAATGGTTGACATACTAATAGGTTTTTGTTGTTTAGTGAATTATTGAAGTGTTACTAGATATAATGCTCAGATCTACACCCACACTTCTTAGTAATTATTAAATTTATATCTCTTTACATTGTGGCTTGAATATATCCAATCTAGCATTGTAATTGATTTAACCCTCCCAGGCTTTATGTGTTTAATAATGGCATATATTCCGTTTTCATTATGAATGATCAATACAATAGAAAACCCTGCTATGTGTTAGTTAATTTGATCTTTTAACATTTAAAATGAAAAATCCACTTGAATCCAAAAACCATTAGCGCTTTCAATCTCTTAAATTTCAAGATGATTATTCAATAAACAAATCTTTTAAAGTGAAAACGTCTTTAATGAAAAACACAAACCATGTATGACTATGATGTGTAAACCAGAACAAAGAGCAAAGAAATTTTGTAAACATCACCACTATTTTTAAAAATTAATTCTATTCTGCTAATTGTTTATTATACATTTTTTGGTAAATTTATTTTTTCAAGTTAATTACTTTGTTAATTTATTTTTGCAATTCATTTCTTTGATAAGAGATTTGAATTATAGTGTTTGACCAAAATCAAATTACTGTTAAAAAGTATCAGGTGCTTTTAATCATTTAATCATGGAAATTCTAAAATTATTCATCCTTTGATTATATGATGTGTTATTAACCCATTCTATAACCACACCCACATTATTCATGAATTAACAACAGGTTATGACACATCAATTACCACCTGTCAATTACAATAAATAATTAGTAAAATAGAATTATTTTTTAAAATAGTGGTGATGTTGACAAAATTTCTTTGTTCTAGTCATATCCATTTTTCAACAATGATGGTTAATTTAAATCATTTTCACCTCAATTAAAACGTTTTCACTTTAAAAAGATTTGTTTATCGAATGATCATCTAGACATGCAAGAGATTGAAAGTGCTAGTAGTTTTCAGAGTAGTGAATTCGAGTGTCTTTCATTTTAAGTGCTAAAAGATCTAATCATAACTAATCAACTATCTGCTTCAATGCTAATTTAAAAAGCAGGGCGAATTAGACTGGGGATTTCAAATGCATCTGTACGCAAAATAACAGGGTATGTTATATACGTATTTTCCATATTTTATTTCAACATCTAAATGCACTGATGTATTATTTGTGTTTTCCATTGTACATGTTTGGAATGGCTTTATGCGTTTTTACAATTTAGTATTTCTCATTTCCAACGTACACGTTTTTTGGTTTAAACTAAATTGATTTTTGCTATGTTGAATATTTTGTTTAATCACATGCACTCTAAATTTACTACTTTTATAACTAGTAGCTACTGAAACTATAAATTATACACACGAATTTTCACATTGTTGTGTCATTTGGATGGTATTTACTGAAGAACATCAATTAAATTTTTCTGAGTCTGTAGAGTTTGTCATGGTTAGGCGATTTTAAGGACATTGTTTTCACTATGTATAATATTACTTTGTACTTTCCTTGAAATTCTATCTTTAAAATACCATGCATTCATATATTTGCGTGTGAATAATACAATATTTACAATCATTTATACATTTAGAATGGAGAATGCATCACAGAGTTTACAAATTTAACAATGGGAAATCATATCTATCAATGGAAAAAATCGTCATCAATTATGAATAGCAAATGTGTCATCGTATTTACATATTAAAGTTACAAAGCAGAAAACCCCGTAATGTATGTAGCCACACAGTCATAAACGAAATAAGGTGAAAAACGTGCAAAAGTCGATAAACATGCAGTTGGTTGTTTTATCAATCATGACGCCCTGTTTGAAATCTAACACGTTTTTGGAGTTGCATGAAATGCTTACAACAATATTTACTATATTAGAACTCAAATTGTTTTAATCACGTTTGTTTAATTGCTTCAATTGACTGAATGGAATTATTTAAATGTAATAGTTTTTAACTATCAACTAAATTATAAATGTTGAATTATTAAAACTCAAATTATTTGTAGACGTTTTGGTTTTTGAATTTAACATGTACCTCACTACATTCATTTTCAAGTTTATATGTTTAGAAAAATTGTCACAAAACGATGGAAAAGTGGAACATTGTGTGACGCATACAATCACATAAAACAAACCCTATAAATCAAATAAGAGTGAAAATGTGCAAAAAGTCGAGAAAAGATGTATCAGTTTACAAATATGTACACTCCCAAAAATCGCGTGCAACTCAATAAAAGATGTAAGTCTCCAATGTGTACAGTCATGAAAAAATCTGTATACACCAAAAGAAACTGGAGAGAGAAGATCGCCGTGTAAAACGAATATCATAATATTGTATATTGGAATGCATGTGTGTGTGTATGTATAAATTATATTAATAATATTGCATGTATAAATTTTTAGGAAACGAAATTACGCCTTTATGCATAAAACGATGGTTTGATTTTAACATGTGAGTCGAAAAATTAAACATTTATGTATTTGGATATTAGCAAACTAATTAAACACATGGAATTTTACAATGCAAAAATGGCAACAATTGAAAAACGATGTGTAGCCTTTGCATGTAATGTAATGCCGAAAAATGAATTAAACATTATTATAAAACACGTAACCCAAATAACATGCTGTATATCAACCAAATCATGTAACGTAATTAGTCACTATAGCAAACACGCGTTTATAAATCAGGCCTTAAAATGTCACAAAAATGAATCAGTAATTACATTGGAATTATAAATCATTATTAGTTGATTTAGTAATAACTCCCTTAATATTCACTACCTAACACGTGACACGACGTTACAACCTCTCGACACATCAGAATCAAAGAATTCTTCTCTTTGAGAAAGTCTTGCATTTTTTAATTCTATGCAAGAAAAATAGTCTGATGAAATAATTCAAGAAAATCAAACATAGCTTTTGTAAACAACACAGATTAATCTATTTTGAAGGCAATTCTAAGGATACACACTGGTCTATATACACAAATTCCAGAGAAAGTACAAAACTTGCTCCAATACGATCACTTGAAATAGATATAAGCTGTTCAAAGCACATACGTCGACTTATTCAACACTATCAGTCTTATACTATCATTGTTGTCAAATTTAAGAATGTTAGATTATTACAATTTTAATGTTCCTACTTAAAAAAAGGAAATTAATGCTAATGCACATTTGATGAGACTCACCAATATGCATATAAAATTATGTACTAGAAACAAACAAATTAAGAGATCTAATGGGATTGAAAACAGTAACCCCATTCGAAAATTTTCAAAAATCGCGTATGTCAAATTAATAGAAACAGTGATGATGCAGAATACATTGGAAAGACTTCTAAAATTTCCAACAAGAAGACTTAAATATCTGTGAAATAAAAATTGTTACAAAACTAACTAGGCAATCAAGAATTTCAACTAAGCATCATTTAATCAGTCTATACTGAATCATTTTAATCTACATCAGTTAATAACGTTAGTTTAGCATTCAACTATTATAAATCTATTAGTTTTGTGTTAAAATTTGCATTGGCAAAAAATTTATGATGGCAGTGACATGTTGAAACATGTGAATGATAATGATTTTTTATAAACATATATGTAACTACCAGCAAGTTTTCAAATGATATGTTGACAATGCCTTTTCCATACATTTACTTGCAGTTACATTGATCGATCTAAATTTGTAATGAATTTGAGGACAATTTTACAATAAACAATACTTCAAGTTTTAAAAAAGTGTCACAAATATTATTTATATTAACCACTACTTTTTACTAAAAAACGACATTAAGGACGACTGCTTGACTTGCGTCTTTTTTAAAGGCGATAGCCTTTTAGCAGATTCACTAGATGTATTGGGCACACTTTTCTGAGTGTCCTCGCATTCATCTTCACTGCACGATTCATAAACCCACTTTTTCTCAGTAACTAAATAATAAAAAGTTAGAATGATTGATAATTACCAGTCAAAGCAAATTTAAGGATGAATGAATTCAAGAAATAACTTTAAATTGTAACATTCAACTTTCATTTCCAAAAAACAATGGAATATATTTATCCGTAAAAGAAGGTTATCGGCCAAAGGTGGGTTTATTGAAAACACCTCGGGCAAAATTACTATAACGCAGTGTACAATTAATTCATTTAAAGACAGTCAACTACATATAGACTACAAAAAAGGAAAAACTACATTGCTGACGCACAAATAGCAATGAATTTAGTCACTTGGACAGAGACTATCACACATATAATGCATTTAGACATTAATGGTGCAAAAATCACTGCTAACGAGTATTACAGGACAATTTAAAATGAATCAAGAAATACCTTCAATACAGAAAAAGATGTACATGTAATAAAAAAATATTTAAATGATCTTTGAAATATTTGTTAAATATAAATATAATTATTATCAAATCGTTTAAACGAACATCATTTAACAGAATCGCTTAAACCATTTAAATAGGTTTATGAAATGTCGTCGCATTAGCGCGCACACAGCAAAGAAATATATATATATATTATATATATATATTATATATATATATATATATATTGTGCGATTGATGATGTTAATGGTTGTTCAATTACTACATACAAACTCACAGTCATCCCAAGCTGCTAATCAAATTGAAAAAAAATTAATATCGTAGGTTTTAGCCGGCAAAACTTCCACGTCTCATGGAGAAACAGGAACATTAATGATTAACTCAATGTATAGTGTTTTCGATGCACCACAAAAAGGCAATAAAATAATGCCTTCTTTAAAAACTATACTTACTAAAAACACAACCCAATAATAGAGTTACAACCGGGTTTGGGATTATCGACGAGTCGGCTAGGTTATCGGATCATATTTTTTAATAAGCGCAAGAACTAAATGTACATAAAAACGGCTGATCAATTACGTCGGGTTCATTGTTGTCAACCTTGAATTAATCAAATGTCATATGCGCCTTCAATAGTTTTAATTTTTTCAGAAAGTTGTTATGTTGAATATCATTTTGTTTTCTGTGAGTTAATAATAAGTCTTGAAATTCAGGTCTACATCGAAATCGAAAGTTTTGCTAGAAAGTAATGAACATTAATAAACTTAACACAACATATTTGTGCGAATGGAAGAATTATTTACTAACTGATATTTTAAATCATAAGTTAAATTTAGGAATTTGGATTTTTCTGCCGTTTTTCTCTCCTAAAAAATTATGACGGATGTTGGATTTCACACCTAAATTGCATGAGATACTTTAAATTTATGTTTATACTTAAAATTAATGAGATAAAGAATTCAAATCACGGTGAAGGCTAGCGGAATGTGCTGCTACATTTCAATGTATATGCGAGCATGCTATTACCAAAACCTTGCAAACATTAAAAAATGGGTCCAATAGGGCCCTTCATTTTACAATTTTACCAGATCGAATCCTATCCGTGTCACACGGGTCACCTTTGATAGTAGGCAAATAATCCTAATCTCTTCATTAACATGGAAAAAATGAAAACAATATAGAAGTGAAGTACAGCTTCGGTGCAAAATTGTTTACTTTTGTTCTTGCTAATCGCTAAGTGAAGTATGAAATAAATTTAGCCATCACGGTGAATAACAAAGAAGAGCATTCATTACAACTGAAGCTGTAGTAACAAAATTAGTAAAATCTTCGTTAAGTTCAAGCTTCATAATAGACAATTGTCTCATTCTACATTTTGTATCAAAACTTAGCTTTGAAAAGACGTCGTAGCATCGCTAACACAAAATTGCAAACTTGTTCTGAAATTGGTAATCTGCGTTTTAATTGGAATAATTCGATTTCAGCACACAGGCACACAACGTTGAAAATGGACATCGATATATTCATGAAAAAAATATATTCATGGGTTTTAATGCAAAGTTATGAATGACTTACCCATGAAACCCTTATCATCTAAAGAAGTGACAGTCTTCAAAACTTTGCGTTTTGACTTGTGCTTTGTTTCAACAAAATCTTTTTTCATTACGTCTTTTTTGTCATCCTTAGCTGGAGAATCAGGCACTACTAAAACCAAGTAAAAATATGTCAAAACCTTAAAATTACTAGTACACCATTATGTGATCAAAATTTAGACTCTCGATTGAAATCTAAAAAATTCCTATCTTATTGCAAAACATAAATGAACGAATGTTGAACTAGTTGCCTTTTTTAAAAAAAGATTAGGAATTTTTTTAAGCAATTTCTAAACTACTGATTTTTTGGTTTTTTATAATATATTTTCTAACAGAATTTCATTCCATCTAAAGGATGTTAGTTCAAAATATAAGGTCTATCCAGTACATAATTTAACAAAGAATAATCAAAAGGACAACACGATTTTCAAAAACAAACAATTATTTAATGAAATAGTGTCATAACTATTGATTTAATCATTTACATTTTTATGAACAAAACACGTCACTTTCATAAATGAATAAAATAATTTTGAAAATTGTAGATTAACAGTAAACACTGAGTTAATGAAATACCTGGAGTATTTAAAATAGGACTGTTTTCCTCTTCAGAGTCATCAGAATCTGTGATTACACGTCTGCGGTTTTTGTTTACTAAACAAAACAAAAAATATTACAAACATCATTATATTGAACATTGAAAAACATTGAAAAACTTTAATTTCCATGCTCGAAGTACACGAGATGGTAAAACAAAATAAATAAATAAAAAGAAAACTAAACATATGAAACTTGTTCACAAATGTCTGTGAAAAATGTTTTTTGATATGTGAGTTAACATAAAATACTTTAAAATTTGGATAGGACGCGCGGAATAAAACTCTTTTTAAATGCTTCTGTTCTTGTTAACATTAGAATGTATTCTTTTCCGCTTCTAAAATAATCATATAAACTTTGATACATGATAAGAAAATTATAAATATTGCATGATTTCTCAATAATTTTTAAAACATCATAAACATCGTCATCTATGGGTATGGGATTTAGCGCAATGTGGCTAGAGCTTGTTTAATGTAACAACCACATATCAAAGAACACTTAGTTAATCCGTACTCGTCCATACCCTAAAATATAATTTTCTTTTTGCACTATGTTTATTTCTTTCGGCTGAGCCGCCGACTAATTTGGGGTCAGCCAGCCGCCGGAGTTTTTAGACGGCTCAGTCAATTGAAAGCTGTGTCAATAAATTCACAAATGTGCCTTCGATAATCGTTGTCGAGAGCGCGCTTGAGAAAGAAAGGGACAACGTTAATTTATAATCCCTTATCTTTGATGTGGTGGCGACTTTGAAATTGATTAGTTATTTTTCCCTGCGTCCAATAGGAGGATTTCTTTTGCATTAAGAAAGTAATTTAGAAACAACAATAAAACATTCCCTCTTCATTTTGCTCTAATTTATTTTTGTGTGGATGAATACGTTCAAGGATCTAATCGTTGAAGTTGATAGTCGCAGTTCCAACCCTTATGCAAGTGTAGCACGGAAATATTTTGGACAATTGACATCGACTGATGGAAAAAGTATATTGCAAACCTTGTTTCGACAGTGAGGCTAAAAAGACAATCCTGAATGAAAGCATGTTAAATGTTATAGTAGCAAAAGTTCGACCGGCAACTTGAAGTCTCACTTAAGCGAATCACACGGCATAAACGATAGTGCTTCGACATGGGATAATGTTCAAAGCATGGCTTCACTGAAGTCGTGGTTTAACGTTTCACACCGAGATAAGCTGCCGAAATCGAACGAAATAATTTCGAGAGATATTTTCTTGCCAAAGACTGCTTGCCTTTTTATACCGTTGAAAAAAAAGGCTTTCGTGATTTTTTAGATAAAAACCTTGATAAACAGTTGCCTTCTCGTCGAAGTCTCGCAAGGTCTGGCGATGTCGTATACTCAAAGATGAAAGCCGCTATTACAACGCAGTTAAACTCCAATGAAAATTTATTTGGTGCTGGAACACTTAATATGAAGCAAATATTGTTCGATTGTAATTATTTTGCTCATCCGCATACGGGTGAGGGAATCTCTGAAGATGTTGCTAGTACCTTGGCTGATTATGCGTTGGCAGACAAATGCAAGATTTGGGTCACCGATAATGCGTCCAACAATGTCAAGTTTGCACAACTTTCAGAACATATGCGGGTAGGGTGCGACGGGCATGGTATTCACAATTTGGTCATGGCTGACGGTATCAAATCATGCGATGAAGCGAAGAGTCTGTTCACGCGGTGTAAGGCCATCGTTACTGCTCTAATTTATCGCGGAAAAGAGTTACAAAAGAATCAAGAGGAAGGGTCTGTACTTGAAACGTTGAACGGAGTGGACGAAGAACTTCAGTTGGATGTCCAGTTTCCGATTGGTGCAGACGACGAAGAAGAAAAATTTCGACGAAACACTACTCTCAAGCAAGAAATTCCTACCAGGTGGAGTTCAAGTTTACGTATGCTGAAAAGTATAAAAATCAACCTTCCTAGTATTGTTCCTTTGCTTGAAAAAATGAATAAGTATGATATGATATTGAGTGAGAAGGAAATCTGATTTGGGCTATCTGATAACGTTTTTGGAGAAAAAGAACGCCGCCGCACTTCTTGACATCTCAGGTTCGATCGTTGCGAAGCGTTCAGGACTTTCTCCGCAGCAAGAAGTTGACAGCTGCCTCGTTTTTTGGAAGTGGCTAAGGAGTTGAACATTTTACTGCAGCCTAATGATGGTGGCCGCAGCAAAGAGCTCGGTCTGTCGCCAAGGAAAAAGATTAAACTGCAGGAAAAAATGAACTTGATTCATAAATATTCAGCTGACGGTGAAAACGTGCAACTCAGTGCTGCTTTCGAAATTGAAATGCAAACGTTTATGCAATTTCCTTTCACCAAAGGATTTGCTAATGGACTCTCTAACATGGTGGAGAACATACCGTAATCAGTTTCCTCTAATGGCCAAGCTAGCTCGATGTTTACTATGCATCCCTGCAACATCCGTCGCCATTGAATGAGTCTGGAGTTCTGCAGGTTTAAAGATCACAAGCCGCAGAAGCCAGCTTTGCGTGTCTAATTTCAAGCACCTTATTTATGTGCACTAAAACTATGACTATGTGAAGAACGCCGTCATATAGATTGGTGTTTTTGGTTTTCTACTATTTCTTGTCTTTTAGTTTCAAAATTTAATCATGTTTTAAGTTTCATATAACTAGATTGCTTGCATGCGTGTTTTCACTATTTTTGCTAATGGGGATTGCATCATATACGGTTACGTAAACTACGACTGATATGGGATACTATATGGCAGTTCAATCCTATAATTGGAACTTTCAGCCGGCATCGCCGCCGCCGACAAAATCGGCACTGCGCCGCCGATAGTCGTCGGCTATCGGCGCCGCCTACCTCTATTTCTTACTTATCTTCCAGCTTAATTATCAGAGCTGCTGTTTCTGATAGCATTAGCACTGCACGCATTCAAGTGCTAATGCTATCAGAAATAGCAGCTCTGATAATTAAGCTGGAAGATGCGTGCAGTGTTCAAATTCAGATGTATATTTATAATTTGTTTATATTATACTTGTTATAATTTGTTGAATGTGTCCAATGAATATATATATATATATATATATATATATATATATATATATAGAATAAATATAAATATAGACATACAATGACCTTCTTCTTGCAACTCTCGCAGAATTGATCATTCTTGCTTTTAAAATGTGAACATTTGATAACTATATTTTTTTGCAACTTTATAGTAAGTTAGCCAAGTCAAGATAAAGTTACGCTCAATGTCCCAATTTTGAATCCAAAACATTCACAAAAATTAAAATTACAATAATATATTTTATGAAATCTTAGAATTGAGTTGAAATTGAAATCTACACATTTAAATAAAATTATATTTTAAAAGTGTTTTATGGAAATTCTCTAAGGTTTCTGAAAAGCGGTTTCCTTATCATTTGAAATATCACTTTGCTGATATAAGTTGCTTCTTTCATGATGAATTTCAATGCTATTAATCATTGCAGCAATACTGTTGCAACAGACATTACGTACCAATTCGAGTTGATCAGATTTGCAAAACTGCTGGAAGAGCAGAAGTTAACCAAAGAACCTATATATGGCTTTGACAAACGACTGCAAGCTACAATCCAAAAAGTCAATATTTCTTAAGATGGACTAATACACTGTTTACAGGTGACATAAGCCAGATCTGCCTCCAATTATCTCAAGACATATGTAGCGTGTAAACACCCAAAACATAAGACATACGAACTCTCAAGTAGGGTAATTATAAAACAGATGTAGATCAAATAATTTTGATTTTATTGTATGTCTTCTGTCACGCTGTCATCGTGTAAACACTAAATCATGAGACATATATGATTTTGACTGCAGTTATTTAATTATTATGGAAGCAAAATAGCAGTAATTTCGACGTATTAAATTAATAAAAAATTATTAATCATATATTTTTTAGTATTTTATCCGATTTTCACAATTGAAAATAATATTCTTTCAATTACATATGCATGTTTAAACATTACTTATGCATTTTAGATACATTTGCTAACAGGCAAATAACCTATAAATAAATCCTTTGATTTGCTAAAATCTTAACTACAAATGAATGATCGTATCGATTGCAACTTAATAGATGCTGTCCGAAAGAAATCATTTTTATAGGATATCGCATGTCCTTAATATAAAGAAGACTTTCTCTGATATTGCGAAAGAACTAGGGATGAAGTTAAGT
>CABFPE010000004.1:1107230-1133213 GCA_900660155.1 Hofstenia miamia | reverse complement strand
ATATATATATATATATATATATATATATATGTCACATTAATTAATGCAAATCTACATCATACTTGTTTTAATTTGTTATCAATTTTTGAATTGTCACGAGTTGGTTGCTTCAACATCTTATCTATAGAAGTGGACTTCTGCTCAGACTTCGATTTCTTGGTGGGTTGCATAGCAGCTACATCCACGGTTTTAGTTGGTGAAGCAGTAGCTAGTTTATGTGCTTGCTTAGTTTCCGTTTGCGAAAGAGTTGCTATTTTCTCAGGACTGCTATCTTTTCTGATGTCGACGACTTTGGGAATTCCCGATACGCAGACTTGAGGAAGAAGTACTGATTTTGACACAGAAAAGTCATCTAAGCCCAGAAACAGCATTGGATTCTAAAAATCTTCGATTAATACTACATAATACACCTTGAATGCAATTTATCTAACGATATTTACTGCTTTTAATACAATAGAAAATATGGGACCCCATTTCTATTTATATTAATGCTCATTACATTTTTTTGGTTCTCTAGGAAAAAAATATTAATAAAATAGCATAGATGTTCTTAAAGAAATGACAACGAATTTCTTCAGTATTACAAAACTTGACGAATAGAAAATTTAAATTTCAAAACGCTTAAATTGTTTAGTGAATTGATTCAATATGGTAGAATATTTGAAAAAAGTGAAATCGTAGTAATGTTTTAGAATAAAGAATGACAATGAAACTATTGGAAATTAGAAAGTAAGAGACGGATCTAAGTTCATCATTTCTATCATACACACTTCAGAAATACTGAATGCATACATCTGTATTGCTTTAATGTACATTTACCAAAATGGCGGTATTGAAGTTACAAATGACAAAACTTGAAATTGCAAATTAATAACAATATTAAAATCAGTCTAAAACCTGAATTTTTTGGGGATGCAAGGCAAAAGGCTCTGCAGAAAGAACAGTTGCGAACTCGGACGAATTAGAGCATGATGAAAGGCTCAGATGAAGTACCTAAAATGCAAATAGCTATATAAGCATTAAAGCAGTAATTTGATTCAAACATCGTCATAAATATCTTATCTACATACTTCATAATGTTTTGTTTTGAATATATCAATTAGGTTTAAACTCTTTCATTTGAGAATTTCCAATCTTTATATCCCTTCCTCTTAAAAGTATATTTCACATTTCTACTTAAGCTGAAACATAAATTAATGTTTTTCACAAAGTAGATTTATTTCCATCTGCAATACATTCAACTTTGACAGTTAAGGGAGTGATACACGGTCAAACTTGTAGAGATTTCAACTAGAATCTAATTCAATACTTTCGGGAAAATTTTTATTTATTTCACTGACTAGTGGCACTCAATATGTCGCAATAGTTCGAAGGGGTAAATAGAGTAAGCGGGGAATATTAAGTGCTCCGACATCAAGCATAATATTTCGCAATCATGTTTAGATTATTCCAACATATTCGTTAAAATTAAGCGTCACTTGCCAACCGTTTCGCATCCAGTTAATATTTAGTTATCTATGCAAGTACTGGTAATACAATTTGACAATGTTTAGCTATGCTGAATTAGGTTACTGTTTTATTAAATTTTCTATTACAAAAAATTAGAAATACACACAAGTCAGTTCTAAATTGTAAAAGGTTTGAGAATGTACATGATCAGAGATAGTTTGATCATGATAGTATTATATCAAAACAGCAAATTTTTGCCACCTAAAGTTTTTTCACCACAGGTCGCACACTTCGTGACATTCGATGCCCAACAATTATTTAACATCATACTTGGCAAATAGAATTCCTTTTGTTTGTTATGTAATCTGTAAAAAATTGTGATGTTCATATATAAAGCTATTTCCTTTATTTCCTATATTAGTGCTATAATTAGGTGAAACATTTATAAACGTATTATGAGAATGGATTTTAAACAATTCTAGTGACATAAGTTAAAGAAGTAAACAAAACAATAAATTGATGTAATTCTAATACATATTAAATCTAGAAATAATTATGTTTTTTCACGCATGCGCATATTCCTATTTTTAAAAGATGAGCTTTTCACAAACAAAGGAACTATTTATAAAGTTCTATAAATGCAAACATGTTCTCTGTCCACAATTGTATAACACAGGTCTAACACGAAATTTGCGCCCGCCAAATTCTTGCGGCATTCAATGCACTATAATAGGCTAATTACAGTCCCAGAATATTTCAACTTTCGTAGTACATGTTTTGCTGAAAACAACAAACCAACATTTCAACACTATCGTTAAGCCAGCAAATGGAGGTGAGTGACTAATTGCACAGTGTACACTCCTAAGCGCATAGTCTAAATGGCTTGCGATACCCTCACGGTGTAGCGTGTTACTAGTCCACATGACGTGCAAATCACTAAGTCTTGAGTGCATCATGGCCACCACATATTGTACACATGATATAGTTTTTTTCGATATCATTTTATGTATTGTTGTTGATTTTTATCATCCATAACATAATTTTCATATATTTGGAATAACATAGCGTTCATCTAATTTTAGAATTATGGATTCGAGAGGACATACGAGAAATCCGGACGAATTTTGTTATATATGTGCTGAATTCATAAGCGGAAAACGCAGAAATTTTACGCCAGTTCTGCGCGATGCCTATTGGAGGTGCTTCAAAACTAGCTGCCGCGACGTAGAAATGGATTTTTCGCCCTCGTATATATGCACAAGTTGTCAACGTAATCTCTACAGGTATAATAAGGACAGCACTTTTCAGCTGCCCTTTAAGTGCCCAGCAATATGGACGAACTTCGCCAGTCATGCGGATGGGGTGTGCTACTTTTGTACCATTAAACGACCACAACATGGCAAAGCAGAATACGTTGATTGTGTTGGCTGTAAGATAACCAGAATGAATTTTCCAGATTTTGCAGATCGTGATGAACCAAACAGCTCTTCTAGTGATGAATCAGAAATCAATGGAAATGAAGATGCAAACGATCCTGATTTTGAACACAGTGAACAAAAGTCAATTGAGTGGTCTGTTCCCCAATTTAACGATTTCTGCCGCGAGCTCGGTTTATCTAAAAATGCATCAACAAAGTGTCTTAAAATGCTCAAACTCGATAGTGACATGCACAGGAAACTGAAGGCTGTAACTTTTCGATCAGTGAACACGCGAAGTCAAGAATTTTGCT
Organism: Hofstenia miamia; assembly: GCA_900660155.1. Classification (NCBI taxonomy): domain Eukaryota; kingdom Metazoa; phylum Xenacoelomorpha; order Acoela; family Hofsteniidae; genus Hofstenia; species Hofstenia miamia. The sequence goes on along the minus strand of CABFPE010000004.1, from coordinate 1,130,035 downwards.
CGTTCTTCACAACAGCTGGATCTTATTCTTTCTGCAATGACGTCGAGGGACTTATGGACGCACTAGGAATTTGTTATTTGAAGGAAGATTGGTGCTTCTTTCTGGATGCATCCATATCTAGTTTAAAGGCAGCATTAATGTTCAAAAACAATGATCTTCCAACGATTCCCATAGCGTATGCCAGTGTGAAACAAGTTAGGGATTCTGTGGAATGGATGCTGAATTGCATAGCTTATGAGAAGCATGAATGAGTTGTAATGGCTGATCTGAAAGTACTCAATATGTTGCTGGGCGTCAAAGCTGGTTACGCAAAGCATCCATGCTATTTTTGTCACTAAAATCTTCTCATACCGAAAAAAATCTCAAAACCTTGCTGTTATTGGAGAGGAATAATGTCTGAGGAGTTTCTCTAAGTAACGAATACAGATTCAAACGCGCTTTTGCCTGCGGTAATGGGATATACTTAGCCATCAAATAAAACCTTGTATGTAACGAATTAGAATTCACCAAAATAAATATATTTTTTACTAAAGCGGAGCACGTGCAAACCCGGATTAATACAATCTACAAAAAAAATTTGATCAACAAATGGTGCCGTACTGGCTAATACGCCGAATTTAGTTTTTCAATATCTTGTGTAAACGGGGTTATTAACTGCGCAATAGCGAGAAAAAGTGTGGCACACTTGTTTGAACGAGGTGATACACTATCAAACTTAACTACCCGCGCATTTGTTTGAGGAGAATAATCAAAAGCGATTAGATCGCTGAAATCAAGTTGGACGACAAGTTTGAAGGGGTGATACAAGTTTGACCGTGTATCACCCCCCTAGCATCTTAAGCTGAAAGAAAATAAAGTGAATTTTGGCCATTTTTAAAAATGAAAAATAGAATTTAATGTCAATACACTAGGTAGTGTATCTTAGAATAGGGCTAATATTTTATGATTTTCAGTTCTGCTGTGGAATATTTGAAATTTTCTTAAGACAATGAATGAAATAGGCTCTATAACTATGGGGATTAATGGCCTAAACAATTCATGCAAAAGCTGTTATTTATTAAACACATAGTTCTTAACAGTGTATTGATCAATAATGTAAATAATTTTACTTTCATTGGCTCTGAAAAAATAAATAAAAATCGAAGGAAATATATCTAATAATTAATCACCTTGATTCCATTTTTCAGTTTGTAGCCAACAATAGAATAAGTACAGAACACGTTAGGCGTGTGGGAGCCATATTTCAAGAACAAACTAAACCGACTAATTAGAAAAACAATGAAAATATAAGATCTTACTCTTTTCCAAACTGTAAAGATATACTATGTTCCTTGCAAAACCATTTCAGTAGCACCTAAAATAACTTAAAAAGGAATATCGCTTATCAATAATTGCGAAAATATAAATATTCTGCATAATTTTCATCAAAAATATGATATTTGTACCACACAAGTTTGAATTATTTTGTAAACATCAGACTTAAGCAAAAGTGTATATGAGCAATGATATCAGCGGTAATAATGGATTTATATTGAAGACAAAGAAAAAAGAGAAAAATTCCAAAACAATTTTTCCTGAGAACATTATAGGATGGTTTTTAAATGAGATTGCTATAATTCCCCTATCAAAATCTATTGTATAACTCTAAATAAATCGCTTTTCTTACAAATGATATTGTTGAATTGAAAAGCTAAATTGACTTTGTGATGAAATAATATCTTTCAACAGACAAAAATCTTACTAAATATTATGGATGCCATCTCTTGCACTAATGAAAAATTTGATGTTGTCGGTTAATAAATTCAAATGGCTGCAGTGATATGAATCACGACAGTTCTTTAGACTATTGGATAAGATTGACAATTCAGATAGAGCATACGAGGATGTTTAGAACTAGCTCAATAGTATAGCGAATAGCAGATATGGCTGATGAAAATTTTCTAACAACCTTAATATTCAATTCTAACTTTAAAGGGAAAAATACGTGAAATATCTATTGCTTTTCTGGGAATATTTGGAAGGGATTAATGTATTTCTTCAAGAAACATGCATAGTTTAGCGCGAAAAGCGTTAAACAACAAAATTTCAATAACTTATTGAATTTATTGACACACAAAGCACAGTTGGTTATATATATATATATATATATATATATATATATATATATATATATGATGACTGACGATATATCTACCAAGAAATATCTTTACTAAGACTATAAAATATATTGTGTAAAAGTCTATGTGCATTGTAAGCTATGCAGAGACCAATAATGCATATTTTGATAGCAGCTTATAGTGTGTTGAACTAATCATAATAAGAAAATTAATAGCAACGTGTGATTGTATTATTTTTATTTAATCAGACAAGGAGCACAAATAAGGGAAAGTGAGACATTTGTATTGCGCTGTGAAAATACTCCAATTTTATTTTAGTGGCTCAGCCATAATTTAAGTTGCCTGCTTGCTCGATCGAATTTGATGAATGGTCCTACTAAACTGCTGGATTTTAAAAACGAGCTGGGTTGTTTGCTAAAACAGTTTAGGTTACATATATCCATGTTCAAAACTTTTATTACTAAGAATCGATTTGAAGACTACGAGACATACCCAAATTCTGCAAATATCTACAATTGCTTTAAATGAAGGATCAATGAATGAATCATAATAACAAACAAGTAGCTCTAAGCTGAGAGTCTATAAACAAATATTATTTATATTTAGGATCGATTTAGGAAATTTCCTTTGAAAAGAATCACTGAGGTGTCATTTAAAATATCCTGTTTTAATGGCAGTAGAGGTACAAAATTTGCGTCTTTTCTAAATTGTGCAGCACAGAAATAAACACTTTGTTAAAAAAAATGAATAATGCATTATAATAAATACTAAATAATGTGCAGTATATAACATGATAGTAAGGATAACTGTAATTCGATGCATACCACTTTTTTGTCGACTTCTAAATATTCGTCAAGATTTGAAAAATAACTTTCCATCTTGGTGAAAATCTCACAAATTTTAACAATGTATCATGGAATCCAACACTATATTATAAATTTAATGGGAAAATCCTAAATAAAAAATTCTTGTTAGTACATGAACTATCAAATAAAAAATAAACAATTATATCCATTACAGTAGATTATTTACAGAAATAATTAATAGGTCACTTGTAGAAAAACTACATACCTAAAAAGCATTAATGGATTATAGAAAATAACCAAAATTGCAAAAACTTATTGCATGCGTTTACCACACAGCAGCTTGTAAACGAATAAATGTTTAAAAAACAGGTATAACTCAATAAAATACAAATTTTACATTTAACTAAATCATTACTTTATTAAATCTACTCGAAGCAAATGAAGTCTTCATCATAAGCCAAATTTCAATATAATTCAAATGAAACCAATCACTGTTTGTGATACAACCAAATTCATTATAACTATTATTGCAAATAGACAGATTTATTCATCTCCAAATTCGGAAAATTAATAATCAATAATAAGAGATTGATTAAAAATATTGTAGCAACTTGAATTTCACTTTTCGCTACACTATTCCATTATGTTTGATCCGAATCATATACCAGTGGATAGCATTTAAAATGTCACGAAAATATGTTTTTAAAGGCTATGTCAGTATTTCTATTTAAATGCATTGAATGAACGAGATCAAAACCTTATATGACGTTGGTAAAAAAATTATAATGCAATACCATATTATGTTTTAATTCGCCATTGGAGAATGCATTATTCACTAAATTATTTCTTCTAAACTGATTTCAAACTCAAAATTCAATTGTAGAGCTTATATGGCAATGTTTTCTACTAGGGCGGTTGATTACCAGAGAAAAGAAAAGATCACTTGTAAGCATTCCCACGATTCAATTGAAGATGGTGATAATATTCCTTATCTAGCAAAGCTTTGGAAAATATTCACCATGAGAAACAGATAAATAACTGGAAGTGATCCTTTTAGCAACATGATTCACTGACTTGTAGATTACCAGAACACAACCTTCCGCTCACTACAATTGTCATAACAGTGAGATCCAAGCCATTTCCAGTGGAGTGTATTAGAGCCCATCATAGGGCCAAGTTTTTCTTCTAAACTTATTTCGGATTCAACTGCAATAGTGAGAATCTTCATTCAGTCAACAGATGATCTGACTTCTATAATCAGCTTCACACAAACGCATATAATAATCCCATTGATGAATGAATTGACTTCAAATATCAATAAATTCAACTAAATGCTAATTCCCACCGTACATCAATCACGGATTTTCCCCATCCAGCGATATATTTTACGCAGAGTTCATTAAGATTCTTGGCATAATATCGACATCTACAAGCAAGACACTTCTCGCCCACTATTTTGAATCATCTGAGAAGTGTTTCCTTTATATAATAATGTGATTTGTTCAAATTGATTGCAAAATTATAATGGAATGATATTTATGCCAAACATTTCAAAATTTTCGAACGATATACACTTATATTTTTTTACTAGAATTTTAAAGATTGCATATATTTTTTCTTTTGTATACATATATTTTTTCATATTTACAGCGTGCTAATAAATTTGTTAGCTAAGCAATAAAATTCACAAAAATTGATTTACTAATAGATAAATTACAAATAATTAAAAAATATAAGTTTATATTTACTCAAATCTATATATTTTCCATTCAAAAAACAATTGCTTTTGTAATAAAATGTAGTGAATTGGTATTTTTTTAAGAAAAAACGAATGTATTACAACTTAAAATACATCATTTTTAGTGAAATGGAAAATTATTCTTACGTTTTTTGTGTTTCATACTTTGCGATATTTAATAGTTTAACATTGATCCAGATGATATTGGAACTAAATTTTCTTCATATCGCTTCAGATTTGATTCCGTCGAAACGAAATTAAGTTAGCAAGTTTTATAACCCATTGTATACACATTTCCATTACGTTTTAACTCAAGACACAAGTAACAGTTGCAAATAGTTACTGACGAAATTTTAGAAAAACATCATATGGAAAAAATGGCACAAATACGTGTTTCACAAACAATTCATGAGAATATAAAGATTGCAATAATGCAAATGAATGCGCTTACATATATCCACCAAATAGTATATACAAGGTATAAAATTATCAGCTTAACACATTCACGTTCGCCTTAGCTTTTCATGCTGGTCCAATTAGCCCGAACAGCTATAGCCGTCGAAATTTAAAAGTGAAAAAACAAGGTACGTGAAGAGCCGTCATTGCTAAGTGTTCTTACATAGGAGTAAATAAGAGATGCGACATTTGCGCCAATTTTGCTCTAATGTATGACTGTTTTGAACCAGCTATTATTGTTCAAAGCACTTTCTATTAGAGAAGATATGTCAGCTGGTGTTCAGTGATTTTTGAGAGGTTGTAAATTTTGTGCAAAAAAATAGCCGTCAATGAGCGTAAAATAAAGCGCATGTAGAAATGTCAATTTATAAAGTAAATGTTTTCCTAAATTGAACTAAGGCATTTGGTGATTTAAATTAGAATTCGGAGGCATGCGAGGAAACAATAGATTCCCCTAAGGCTACGTTATGACAAAAATCAATTATATTTGAATTGAAAATGCATAGTTTGTATTTTGAATTGTTTAGAAAAAATAGCCATTTTTAAATGACGGTTTAATGAATCGTCATTTCTTTCTATGTGCTTTTAGAGTAGCAATTTTACAAGTTCTACTGGATATCGATAACCATTTACATTCTACATTTTTGTATTGCAATTTAAATGGTTTTTCAAAGGGTGTCCGCGCAATTCAGCTTATCAATCTCCAGGCAGTTCCAGGCCGAACTAAGGGCAATTTCTAGAAAGTAATATGATATCCACACAATTCAAATACTTTTCTGTAACCATATATTTACACAGCCTCATGGCACGGATTTGTACATCTATAAATAAATGGAAAAATGACACACTTTCGAATATATTGCACAAAAACTTACCCGCCAAAATCAAAATTGAATAGTAAAAATATTTAAAAATTTCAATTTGCAATTTTGTAACACATCTCAATGCAAATTTAAATATTTCGAAATGACATAAACATCATTGAAAGTTTACTGTAGATTACTAGCAGATATTTTTGTACCACTTTATTCCACGTTCACAAAATGATCCTTTGTTAGTATTAATTATGGAAGCAATATTTATCCAGTGGTTTTTAAATAATGTACATGCTTACATCAAGCTATTCTCCTGTAATATATAAAAATTGTGTTCTAGAATTTTATTAGGCTACTTGTAATGAAGTAAAATACTAAACAATTTCCTTGTAAAAAGACGATTTCCCTCTTAGAGCCAAGTTCATACAAGAAATGCATGAGAAATTAGGCAAGTAACTTTCTTTTCTACTTTAAAGATACAAAGCATTTTTACAAATTTACGAACAAATTATTCAAGGGCTTCAAATTCTTCCCATTCCTAATGCTCAACGAATCAAAAGTTCTAAAGGCCAACTGTTTCTTTCTTTAGATAGACTACTCATGTAGAGCACAATGCGAGAATTAAATGCTCGGCAAATGCACGATCTCGTGGGATTTAAAAAACTAAATGAAAAAAAGACAACCCCCTATTTTAGAGTGTTTTTAATAACAACAACAGATGTTGAATACCGTTTTTAGTGCGTAAGTTATGGCACGTTAAACTGATTTTGAAGAAAGCATCAAAGATCCAACCAATATGCAATCCGCTTTCGTTAGTGGGGCATGCTAATGGGAAAACTTCAAATCGAAAAGATTGGGGAGCTTCCTACACTTTAAAATTGAATTCCTAATACTGGCATGATCAAAGAAACGTTTCTCCTATCATGATGACACGTAAAATATATACTTCTTAAAAGTTATAAAGGACTACTCCTTATGAAAATCTTCTATAGGAAGAAAGCAAATTTAAACAGCATTTTGTGGAAGAAAATTAATTTTAAATCCCTGTGCTTTTGATAAGCTTACTTCAAGAAATGTGTCAATTTGCAATGGAGCAAAATGGCAGAATTGGAAGGACTAATTTTAGCACCAACGAACGTGATGAAGGGAAATCCACATAGAAATATCTATATAGTAGTTCGTGATATTAGGATGTGCGTAAAAAGATGGTTAGACAATGTAGTTGTAAATGCAATTTTAACTGTTGATCAGGAAGCCATTCCTAACATTACTTGTTGCTCAAATGATAACTTTGGTTTATTGGAATTTAGGCACATTATCACAACATATCTGCAATGGCATATTATAAAATTTTACAGTAGAAATCCAGGAGAGACTTATACAATTGGGTTAGCAGGAGTTTGTGATAATTGGTTGCAAACCAATTCGATGTGCTAGACGTAAAAATATTGGAATTGATAAAAGTGCATCCGTAAATTCGATATACATCACATGTGACTTGTACGCAAATATATAATGTTCTATTTATAAATTCCTCCCATTTTACACGAGTGGGTGCATTTATTTCCGTTTGATGACATGTCACCCATTCCTTAAAACTTCAGTAGCAAATAAAATGTTAAAGCTGATGATTTGTATATTCAAAAGCTTAGATAAATGGTCTTAATAGAAAAAAGGATGGAAACACATGCAATAAATACATGGCAGATGTGAAGATTAGGGATTTGGGAAAGTTTGGGAGTTTGGAAAAGTGGTTTAAATTTGGAAACTTAGAAACCCTAAAATTTCCAATATATATATTGATTAAAAAATTTGGGAAAGTTTGGTAAAGTTTGGGAACGTGTAGTTTGGGAATTCGGAAACTTGACAACTTAAAATTTACGCATAAAATTGTTTAATAATATAACGATTAAAAATTTGCGGAAGTTTGGTTTGAGGATACCGTAGTGAAGTTCTGTAAGTGGCTATTTTAGAGGCAAAAAATATTGGATCAGGTAAATGAAAATTAATATTGCCATTTTGAATTCAATACTGCCATTACAAAAAACAATGTTGCCACTTAAAAAAAATATTTTTTTCGTGAAATTGATTTTTTTATTACAGTTCTCTTAATGAATTTTACGCCATACTTAGTAGTTTAAAAGCTTTAAGCCTTGATAAAAACACGAGTTCAGGTCTCGAAGAGGAATGTTTTTAATTTCTTCTTAAAGCATTGATGTGAAGATGCCGATCGAAGATAGACAGGAAGGGAATTCCAACTCATATCCGCCAATTTTATTAGTGTTTTAAAAAAATGAGCTAAGGGGAGATTGCTACGAATTGAAATTTCAATCCCAATATTGTAAATATTTGATGCAGCCGCCTTCAAATATGTATGAAACTAACTTTACATATTTATGAAGTCAAGTTAAGTGGATGCAACCAAAAGAAGGAATACATTTCCACAAGAGAACAAATGTGACTAATACAAACAGACTTTCCAGGCGGTTCAAGGCAGTTCCAGATTTCTAGGCAGCACAGACAGCCTGATTTCACCTGCAGATATAAATTTTCCGCCTGGAAGGCTTACAAAAACCCAACTAATTTATTTCGCAAAACAGAATTCAAATTCAAAATATATACAATGTCTTTCAAAATGGCAACTAAGTAATCATAGCAAGTTGCAGCTATCATCTACATTATAAAATTTCATGAAAAGTAGAACATACAAATGAATATTGGCAATACATAGCCTGAAAAAATTAGGCAACTCCTAAATTTATTTGTTACTTATTACTTAACAAATTACCACAAGCAACTGATCATAAAAGACAATCAAACATCTTGGTTGTGACTACAGCTCGATATTCAAATACAAGCAAAATTTGAAAAAAAATATTTGAACTTTTTAATTGGCAAGTAATTACCGTATTAATTAATAATTTTTTAAAAATCCAATTTAAATTTTCTAAATTGCCTTATATTTGAATATCGAGCTAATAGTGTATATTGAGCTGCAGTCACCACCTCCAAACATCAAACATTTTCAATTTAATCTAGAGTGATCTTCTCAGCTATTTGACGAGCATGGTATTCTCCCACTTGAATACAGGAATATCATAAAATGGACACTATTTGATTTAAGCAATAATGATATATGAATGGGGGATTTTCATGAAATTTTGAAATGTTTCAAAATATGTAATTTTTATATAATTCATATTTGAAATTTTCAAAAAAATGGTTGCCAATTCTTAAAATTTCCTATATTTTTTAATATTACTACTTTTGTTTTAATCCCATTACCGACATTGATTGGTTTGACGTCATTTCTGACCTCTTAAGTTCCGAATGTGCAAGAATTTCTTGGAAAACACTTACATTAAGCATTAATATTTATTTATAGATTTAAAAGATTTATTTAATTTATAAGAATACTAATCTTAAATAAGCTTTAATGGAGTTTTGGAATACTTTTAGTATAGTTATGATAAAAGCAACATTAATAAATTTGCCGATGATAATGGACTTAATGCTCCCATCATTCTTTTCCAAATCTGCGATTTATAGCCAACCAGAGGTTTCAAACACTAAATTAAGCAATTCAATGCGGCCAAATTACGTAGAGTTGCAGCAAATTCAAGATTGCTGTACAGTGCAATATTTAATTACTCTGGAACACAAGATCGGCTCCTCCCCTTATAAATGCATTATTGAAGTGGATGAAAGAAATTTGGAGATATTGTCTGCAACATGTAAGGGGTGTGTTACCCAAGCAGGGGGATGTAAACATGTAGTTGCATTTTTTATGTGGTTGTATTGCCGAAGTGTTGAACCCTGTCTCTTGCAAAGGCATCTTTCATAAAAGTAAATTGTTTTTTGTTTGAATTCTACTAACACATATTTAGGCATCTGTTTTTTCAAATTCATTGAGTTTCTCAAACTCTTCTATAAATTTACAAAATTTATTGATGACACAATTTCTGTCATTTCCCATTTTATCAAGTGCGTACATAGATACGCTAATAATATCTTTTAAAAAACACTTAAAAGGTTCTGCAGATGATTTTTGGCAGCATTTTGAAGATTCTTTAGCATCAGCATTTCCTTCCATTCTACAAGATTTGGAACAAGAGACACCGAGCCAATCAAGATGCAACACATGAAGAAATTAAGGTTTGGTCGCATAACAGCATCGATAATTTATGAGATGTCAAGATGTTCAACAGCAGATGGTTGGAGTTACGTCAAGAATTTCAACAACTCAAATGTGTTAGCAATCGAAGATCTCGGAAAATAAAAATAAATCAATAAAACGCGAACAATATTTGTAAAAAAAATCCAATATTACAATATAAAAACTTGGAATTATTTAAATCTGAAGAAACTCTATCAAACTTGAAATTTTCTTCAAAAAGATTGCTCGTTAATAAAGAATGAAATAAATAATAAATAACATACCTCATAATTTATTTTCAGTGTTTGTAGTATGTGTAAGTAGGAAGTCATAAATTAAGTAAATTAATTAAAAAATGAGATGAAATAAAAAAAAATCTGTAATATTTTAAAATCTAGGAAATTTTAAAAACTGGAAACCATTTTTTTGCTAATTTCACTACCGATTATATAGAAATTATATATTTTAAAACATTTCAAAATTTCATGAATATCATTTTTAATTTATTTTATTGATTGTATGAATGAATGCCTGAGTGAGTTAATTTAATATCTAAATTAAGTCAGTCACTGACAAAGATTAATAAAGATTCAGAAACGCTATCAATTGCTAACTTATAGTTTATATATAGAAAATACTTGCAAATATATGTATGCACATGTTTTATGTGTATGCCCTTCGTCTTTCTTTCCACTCAACTCATGCATGCCTGATTTATTTTTTTATTTATCAATATATGTTTGTTTTTGAATGAGTGAGTGAGTGAATGTAGCATAGGCATGATAATGAGAATATTTCTTGCTGCTCTGCTTAAAAAGAGAGTTTTGTGTTGAATCATGCATTTGTTGAAACTCTGTTTTGTAAATGACTATCAGCTATCCCAAGTTAATTACACCTGTTTCTAATGTAAGTTTAAGGCAGTCAGGAGATCAAGAGAGGGAAGGGTTTTGCCACACTTGGCTGACCTGATTCAGAGAACCTGGTAAGAGAGTGGGAGATTGATCAGAGATCTACATAAAATAGAGAAATAGAAAGCCCTATTCACTGCTGGTCAATATTGAGAAACATGTTTTACCTAAGCCTTTTAAAACCAAACTCAGTGTCTCCTCAGCTTGTGTAATTTAGATGTAAGCAATATAATGGCTAAAGTGAAGTCTATTAAAAGTCAAAAAAATCCTAGTCATACACCTAACCTAACTACTACTACTACTAAAGGATGACACCCTTTAACAAAACCACAAAGATCAGTTACTGACAACAAAAATAACTACATAGATTAACAAATTTATGTAACTTTATGCCATGCTGCAAGTTATTTAATGCTGTGAGAAATTTTATTGGTTGAGAGCAACAGCCTTAAGAATTTCATCCCATGAGTTATTATATTTTTGGTAGTCATTGAAACATGGTAGCACACTTGTTTTGCAATTTGGAAAGTATTGATAGTTAACAAGTTCATACTACTTCTATGCTTAATGGTTAGATGGTAAATTATTTCTCTAAATAAGAAATCACTACAGCAAAAATTATAAAACATGCAGATAAATAAACTTAATAAAAAAATGTGCATTACTAAAACTAATATCCAAATTATATATTTTTAAAAAACTATCCATAATATCTATGACTGTTGCCATTAACTAGAACTAAGACATGTGTGGCCCCATGTTTCCATGACAAACAATAATAAAATAACTTGTGGCATGAACTTTGCAAGGCTTTTGCTTTTGACCAATCATATTGTAACATCCTCTACCAGGCATCATTGCTCTTTCTGATTTGTTACTTTATAACATTAGCTGTGCACTTGCAGGTAGGGATGTACAAACTTAATTCTTCTTAGCTTTCACTTGATTCCATTAACTTTAATTAACAAAATATAGCTAATCACTGTTTATGACAAAGCCACGCAGCATTGCTTCTCTGTGGTTACTGTATTCAAATATTTGAAGAATTTTGCCTCTCTGATATTTTCTACTATTGGTGTAATTTCTCACAACTCATTGATCTTTCTTGAGAATATGTCATAGTATTTTTGGGAGAGTTGTATTCCCTTAATTCCTATCATCAGTGTCATCTGTGCATCTGCCTGGCTAGTGTGGGCTAAGTCTTTTCATATTTTGTTGTCTTGATAGAAAAATGTAAAAACTTTTCTCAAACTCTGTGTATTCACCACATCCTTATAAAAGAAGCTAATGTTGTCCATTACTTCTTGTTCAATGATTTCATTCAGATCATTCTTATTTATCCTCATCATCATTATAATTTCTACTCTTTTTGTAATGTTGTAGTAGTGATATTTCATCTCCCAGATATCTGTCCACACTATATTGTTAACACCAGAGAATAGCTTTACTGCTTTTGGAGTATGGTTTATGATTTTGTTCCCTAAATCTCCTAGTTGTATGTGAATAGGTTTTCCTTGTGTGTACAGCTCACTGTTGATCCACTTGGTTGAGTTCCACTCCTCAGCTCATTGATATAACATATGTGTACTTTATCCTAGCTCAGTGCATACTCATTCAAGACACAACTCAACTTAATCTCTATTTGTAAAAGTGTTTTTATATTCATGCAACCTGACTTGTAACTAGCTGCGTAGTTAATATTACATGTAGCCATTACTGAAATATATTGGCTTTAATAACTAGTTTAATATACAGCAGCTTCCTAACCTACATTTAATAATCATTACATGTTCAGTCACATTATCAGTCACATTATTGTCATTAATTTGGGTCTAAAATAATATAAATATAAATCTCTAGATTTTGGCTTACCAGCCATGTTTCAAGCTTGTTAAGTTTAATACATATAAGTAAATGATCAGTAGTCAACTAAATGAGAATAAAAACCCCTATTACTAACCTAAGTGCACTTTTGTGGTCTGGCAAAAAGACCACATCATTCCCATGATGTATCCAGACCACTACTAAACACAACTCATTTAGCTTAACATTGTATTAAATAATCAAACTGTAGTGAAGAAACAATATAAGAATTCCAAAGAAATTTCTTTATCAATGGTTTACATGAATCTGAATCTATTTATAGTAGCTTGGAAAACTACCTGTTGATTTCAAATTTTGAATCTCTTGTCTGCCAAGATGGTGGCTAAAAATAATGGAATTGATTTCACCCCTTTTGTTTAGTCAAAATTATTAGTATCTACAAATACTATTCCATAATCAATTACACTGATATTACTTGGTTGCATTGTACAAATTAATCTAAGCTGATTATAACTTTTTACAATCTATTTTTAATCATGTTCATATTTGATCTTAGTTCTTCTAATTTCTTCTAATTGACTTTGGCAGCTTAGGTTTATTTGGATGATGCTACACACCCACCTCAGCTTGTGTTATTTTTAGCACAGCTTGTTCTCCATGTGCTAGAGTATCTGCTTTTCATATTATTGATTCTGCTTGTTGATCTTCCCATTTTGTCTTTTCAAATTCTGGTTGTTTTGTAATCTTTAGCACTGGCTCTCTCACTGTTGTTACTGTGTTCACATATATCAGGAACTTTGCTTCTCTAATGTTTTCTGGTATTGGTGTTATTTGTCACAGTTCATTGACCTTTCTTGAAAATATCTCATACTATTTTTAGTACAACTGTATTCCTTTCAGCCTGATCATTAATGTCATTTGTGCATCAGCTTGACTTGTATGGGCTAGATATTCTCTTATTGCTGTGTCTGGGTAGAAGAATGTGAAGACTTTTCTTAAGCTTCTTGTATTTACCACATCTTTGTAAAAGAAACTGATGTTGTCTATTACTTCTTGTTCACTGTTTTCTCTCAGGTCATTTTTATTTATTCTCATCATTGTTATTATCTCTACTCTCTTGTTGACGTCATATTAGCAATATTTCTTCTCCCAGATGTTCATCCACACTATGTCATTTACTCCTGAGAACAGCATTATTGCCTTTGGTATGTGGCTCTTGATTTCATTTTGTAGATCTTTTAGTTGTATTTGTACTGGTTTCCCTTGAGTGTATAGCTGATAAGGGATTATCATCCCTTTGATGTACACTCTCTCATGGTTGTTGTTTTTTAACATAATCTCCTTCAACTTCTTATAGTTTTCTCTTTCTATGATTGTTCTTGTCTTCTCCTTCATATTGACATATGATTTGTATTCATGTAAGAAAGCTTTGGTGAGTTTTACTTCTTTCAGCAGTCTCCATCTTGGGAGCATCATTGGTATCAATATTGTTTCTGGTGGTGTGCATATTAAGATTTCTGTTTCTATTTGTGTTTCTATTTCATCATATGACCCTGTTGTCATCAGCCCAATCATTGCAGGATAATTCATTTTTCCATCTGCAATTGTGTTCCAAAATGCTTGCATTAACCCTTGTCTGCTAAGCTTCAATCATATTTCTTCTTCTATATCTATTCTTGATGTGATGCATTCAACGTCTATAGCTTGTTGTTTATATGATTTTAGTAGCTCCTCTAGTTCTGTTCTTGTGAAAGATTCTGTGAACATTATCTTCATTGTTGCTATTGTTTTTGCTCCTTGATTTTCTGATAGTTCCTTTCTTTGATTTCATTAGTCTTTTTGTTACTTTTATTTTGACTAGAAAACATTCATCATCTGTGTCAATCTATTCAATTGTTTTTGCTGGGCTTACTTCTCCCCACTTTTGATGTTTATTGTTGATTGTCTGTTGCATGTTCAGGGATAATAGTAGTTGTGAGGATGTTAACAATTCTTCTTCTTCCATTATCTCTCTTTGTGATTTTGTCACCATTTCACAGACTCTTACAGGTTTCCTTATCCTACCTTTTCTCATCATTTCCACACTTTTTATAATTTTAGTGAATGTGCATTGTGGACACATCTCTCTCATATCTTTCCATGGTTTCTTCTAGGGCTTGTTGTACATTTTTCTGTACCAATGCATTCCTGATATCTTCTGTGCTTGCTAATTTTCTCTTAATTATTTTTCTAGTTGTTATCCATGGTTGAATTTCAAGTTGCCTTAATCATGTTTCTGCCATTGCTCCCCACATATATTTTCTCATTGGCTCTTCAAATATTGTTATCTCACTCAGGCATATCCCCATCTTGTTCTCCATGTCTACAATTGATATGTTTCCCCATCAGGCTTTTGTTCATTATTATCTGAGTGATGATTTTTTCTAATATTTCAATCAGTTTCTCTGTTTTATCAGGTTATTCCATTTTTTCAATGTGTCCTTTGAGGAGCCAGTTTTTCATTTGTGTATTGATTAGAGATAAAGCTATCTTGAAATTTTTTCCTTTAGTTAGTTTATTTTTCATGTGCCACAAGATTGGTAATTTCCCTTTATTATCTTCTATTGTGAATATCACTAGCAACCATGCTGTTGTCCTATACCTGATTTCCAGTGCATTCTTTTCTTTGAATATTAAATGCTAAAAATCTTTTCTTGTGTTCAATTTGTATGCTCTATTTATTTCAGCAAGTGCTACCTCTACTGTTTTTTGGAATTTTCTTGATGGCAGTTCTATTTATATTACTGCCCACTTTTCTTCCATTTTCTTTTGTAGTTTTATGTTTTCCCAGAACTTTTGAATTTGTTGTAGATGTTCTTGTCTCTGCATCAAGCTGCACTTAATGAAAATTGTATTTGCTTTTTCAATGCCTTCACTGTCCATCATTAGTTCCATTGTTTTTGTTTGCTTTTATAGATCAATCACAATACATGGGTCTACTCTTATTGTATAAATCTGAGCCCAGTAGTTATTTGTAAGTTGAATCTGATTAACTCTGAAGTTCTTGTGTCTGTTGGTGTTTTTTCCCATGGGAATATGTTCTCTGTCAGCATGCAAGCATCAAGTAGGTGTCTGGGGATGTCTTCTATGGTTGATCTCATTATAATTACCACTCTAACTTTTTGTACTTTGCCATCCTTAATGCTTGGTCTACCTGTTTCTTGAGATTTTTGTTGTATTCTTTCTCTTTCAGAATAAATATAATTGTTAGATTTTTCTTATCCATGTTTATCTCTGGGATACCTGCTATCTGGTCATTATAGGCCAATATGCTTTGCATCATCTCCACAGTAAACTCTTCATCAAATATTATGTGCACAATACTTCATATATAGGGCCTCTCAAATGTTTTGTTCATGTCTGCTGGGTAGCTGATTATTACATTTATTTTTTGCCTGTTGTTCACATCTAGCACTAGACTTTTCATATATGAGCTTTTGTTTCTGGTGATAGTTTTTCATAAGAATTATATCTCATTTTTGTTGTTCCAATAAAGTAGGGATGCAACATCTCTTCATCAATCATAGTCCATTGGCTGTAAATCTGTACTGATTGTCTCTACTGCTTCACCCTTGAATTGGTTCACAGTTGATTCCATTGGTGCTTGAGCAGTTGTGGTTCCTGTGGTGATACCATCAGCCTTGAATAGCTTCTATATACACAGGTTCTTCCACCACTTACACCTTCATCTGGAACTCTGAGTGTCTCACTGCCCTTGAATCAGTGATGTGGACTCCTGGAAGGAAAGTTGTCCTGCTGTGCACCAGTTCTCTGCATGCCCTTGAATCAGCTTTGCAGATTTCTAGTGGGAGAGGCTGTTTGTCAATTTGTTTCCCTGCAATTGAATCAGCCTTTGGGACTACTGGGACGCCTTCTCAATCTGCATCATCTATTCATTGGTTCTTCATTCTTGTCCTTCTGCCCTTGAACCAAAATCTGGTTTGAGAACTTCTTCTTACTCTCCTTTTCCTGTTTGTTGATGATAGTTCCTCTGTTTGCTGATTGCATCACATTCTCTTCCTCATCAGCTGGTGCATTGTTTTCTTCTAATTTCCTAAATTCATTTAGTAAATTTAAATCCCATATTTCAGGGTCATATATAGGTTTATCTCTCACTATCCTTCTCAGTAGCACCCTTTCTTCTATGCTTTCATTTCTGATGTCTGCTTTGAATTCCTCCTTGAATTCTTCTTCAGGTAAGCTATCTACATCACACATATCATATATTATTTCATTGCCATTAATTCAGCTTATTTTGAATTCTACATTCTCATCTATCTTCATTTCTTTGATGTCTGCTATTGCTCTTTTGAGCTTTTGAAAATGTAATAGTCTGTTATTGTCCAGCATCTACTCATTATTTGGTAATGTCTGTGTTATCCTGTGAGGTCCAGAAGATACTGTTTTAATTTCCAAACTTGGTTTGTGTCTGTGAGTTTCATTGGTGTGAATGTGTATACTTTGTCTCCTACCTTATGTGCATACCCATAAATTTTTCTATTATAATTGTGTTTTGTCTCCTGGCTGATTTCTTTATGTTGTGGCACATCATTTCATGAATCCTTTTGATCTGTTTTCTTAATTGATTTACATACTCATTATTCAGGCTTTTGCTATAGTTTGAGTATTGAATTGATAAGAGCATAGCTGCCTCTCTTTCAAACATCAGTTTGAACAGGGTCATTCCCATTGTTGAGTGTACTGAAGTATCACAGAAATACTCTACCATCTTGATCACCTCTTTCCATTTATTTCCGCCTATCCTTGATGTTGCCTCAGTTGAGCCTCTCTACAGCTTCATTGGCCTTGAAGTAATAGGCTGTAGTTCTTTTGCTTACTATTTCTAGAAGCTTTGCCATTTCTTGGAATAGCCCACTTTTGAACTGGGGCCCTTTGTCAGGTATTATCATTTCTATTAGGCCAAATTGTAGAATCCATTCTTTTAGTACTACCTCTGCTGTTTTTTCTGATGTTGTATTTTTCATTGAGATCATTCTTGCATATTTGGTAAAATTGTCCACCATTACCAATAGATGTTGATAACTCTCTTTGTCTTTCAACAGCATTTCCAGGTCTATGTGGATTATTTCATTTGGTTGTGTTGCAATGATTTTATCCATTGGTGTCCTCTGCATTGAGAAGTGCTGTTTATTGTTTAATAAGCATGTGGTGCATTTGTTAATTATATCCTCTGTAACTTTCCTCACTGCCATTGTTATGAATCTTGTGTTAAAGGTTTTCTTTGTTTGTATTATTCCCAGATGGCCCTTTTCATATATTTTCCTTATCAACTCTATCTTGAAACAATTGGGTATTGCAATCCTATTGTTGTGGGCCTCTATGTATAGTAATCTGTTATTGTTAATCCTCCATTTATAATGCTCATAATAGCTTTCTATTAGTTTCAACTGTGTTGTACAGGGTTCTTTTATCTTATTGATGATCTTGCTAAGGATCACATTCTCTCTCTGCTTTTCTACTATCTCTTGTTCAGATATTTCATCTTTTATCAATATTGTCCATGTTTTTCTCAGGCAATCCCTCATATTTGGTGTGTGGTAGGAACTGAACTTCTTTTTCTCCCCAACTAGTTTTGCTGCATCTCTTTGGTATTTGGGTAATGACATCTAAAATTCTGCATTATTACGTAAGGTACATTTCTGGTGTTCAATAGAAAATGTGAACTCATATAAATACTCAATCAATAGTGATATTATCCCAGACTTATCCCCTGAAAACTTCTTCAACCAGGCTAGTCCACTGTTGTTGGTGCATACCCTAAATTCTCTGCCAATCAGGATATGCCTGATTTTTTGATACTTTCAATCAGTGCAACATTTCCACCTTGGTTGATTCATAGTTTTCCTCACTTGGCTTTAATTTCCAACTGAAGAACTGTATAGGAACTTCCTTTCCATTTTTCACTTGTCCTAGTGTTGCTGCAATTGCTACATAACTTGTGTCACAGTCTAAGATGAATTGCTCATTGTGGTCTGGCTTGTTCAGTGATGGTAATTTGGCTAATTCTTCTTTGATGTTGTCTAACTCCTCCTGTTCTTGCCATGTCCATATAAATGGCACTGATTTCCTCACCAGTTTAGTCATTTTTGCTGTCTTTCCAGCAATAATTGATATAAAAGTACTGTAGTAGTTGAAGAATCCCATTATCCTTTGTATGTCTTTCTTATTTTTGAGCTTTTCTATTTTTCAGATTATTTCCCTCTCATTGTCTTTGATACATATTCTGCCTTTTTCAATTGTTCTTCCCAAAAATACTATTTTCTCCTTTAGTATGTTTTCATTGATGTGGAGTCCTGCTTTTTCCAATATTGTCAAAGTCCTTTCTAAATTTTTTTAATGCTCTTGTATCATGTCAATTGTCACTATTATATAATCTATGTATGCATCAACTCCATCTTCCATTCTGTGTGTCTTGTTCTTCAGCACTTTTGTGATATATCTTTGAAAGGTTGCCAGTATGTTGCATAGTCCAAATGCCATGTATATCCATTCATACAATCTGTATGGTGTTATAAAAACTGTTTCTTTGATATCATCTTCTTCTGTTTTCACTTGCTAGTATGCCTTACATAAATTTATTGTTGTAAAGTACTTGTGCTTAATTGCCTCATATAGCATGTCCTCTATTCATGGAAGAGGGTATGAGTCCTTCTTCATTACCTCATTCAATTTATGGAAGTCTATGCATAAGGAATATTTATCTCCTTGCTTTACAAATACTGTTGGTGCTGCATATTGGCTTTCACTTGGGCAGATGATTTTATTGTCATTTAATTCAACTAATATGTGGTTGTATTTGTCTTTCATTTGTTCTGGTACTCTTCTGACTAGCAGCTTTATAGGTTTGTCTGTTGTTGTAACTATTTTGTGCATTTTCACCTATTGCTTGTCCCACACTTATTTCTCCATAATTGAGCATTTGTTTATGACTTTCCAAATCTCTCTTAATTGTGTCATTTCCTTCTCCTCCAGGTGTGGGTAATCTTTGTTTCTTATTTCTGGTATTCTGTACACATCTTTTTCATTTGCTTTTGTCCCTATGCCATTGAGTCAGCATTTGGGAGTACTTGTGTCTTTGATGGTGTTTGTCCAATTGCCCTTGAGTCAGCCATGTGGAGTACTTTCCATTTTCATTTGCAAGTCCTTGACTTGACAATGCAAATTACTTGCTCCATCATTTTGGTTCATTGCATTGAGGATTGGTATTTTCCCCTTTCCATTCTTTACTGTGCAAACACTATATGGCATTGATACTCTCTTCATGTTGATTCCCTTGTTGTTGTATAGCATTATGTCAGCTGTTATTGGGTCTTCTGTATCTATCATATGCAGCCTCCATTGATGTGGCTGCAGATGAATGTCTTCCTGCAATTCAAACATGATTGTTTTGTGTCTTCCTTCTTCCTCTTCAATTTTGATTTCTTCCTTCTTTACTTTTATTGTCCTAGTTGTGTGATTTATGACACATCCATTTTTTGTCAGGAAGTCGTTGCCCATTATAACCTTATATGGTAGCAGATTGTTATGAGTGTCCAGCACTACCAGCCATTGCTTAAATGTTGGGTTTGCTATTCTCATCTGCACTGCATTTATCATTCCTTTTGTGTTGATATATTCTTCTAATGCAAGGATCAATTGTTTATTACAACTGTTCAAGTCTTCCCATTTGAAACCAAATTTTGTTGAACACTCATCAGTAATTATCAAAGTTGCTGCTCTGGTATTGATCATTGCTTTTCTCATCAAACCATTAATCATTATCATTATTCTATTCATGATATAGAGATTTGTCAAGATCATTATCAGTGCATGGTTTTTATGTGTCAGCAATCTAGCTAGTTTTCTGACTCCTCATTGGTCTGTGATATTTGTTCATTTTGTTTTCTGATTCTATCAGATCCTCACCCTCATAATAAGCCTCTTCATCCCCAATTACGTTTATCTCTTTGGTGCAATCAGGTTTTTTGTGACCCTTTTGTCCACAGCTGTAGCATTTAACATCCTTTTCTCTCATTTTTTTGTCTCCCCATTCTTTCCTTTAATTTTTAGGATTTTCTCCAGTTTGTTTTAATTGTATGGCTTGCTTGAGGGTTGTGGTTTTAAATTACTTCTCCATGTTGTTGTCTCCCTATGCCAGGCAGCTTTCTCATAGATTCATGAATTTTCTATCTTTGCTTGGATATCAACTGCTTTTTGAATCATCTTCTCTAATTTATCAATATTGCATTTAATTTCAAATTGTGTTCTGATGCTCTCTGGCATCTCTTTACATATGTGTGAAAACAGATTGTACTTCAAGTATTTGTTTTCTCTTGAGCTTAGCATCACTAATCACTTGATCTGTTGAATGTATTGTGTTGTTGCAGAAAAAGCAGCGTTTTTTGAGAATTTATATTTACAGCTATTTCTATGCAATGCAATGGTCTAAATATCAATAGATAGCCTATATCTGTATGCAATTAAAGTCAATAGAGTAATTAATATCAATAGAAAGTGTTTTAGTTAACAATGTAATGGAATGTAACAATGTAATGGAAGTATCTTCAAAAGACTGTTATTTACTAATAGAAACAATGCAAAGAAATGACATGAAAAACTCTTAAATGAAACCATTGCAGATATTGGGAAACCCAAGGAAACAGAGTAAGAATTTATACAAAAAATGGTAAAGAACATAACACAACAGGTAAAAGCTAAATGTGATGAACAAATGGACACAAAACCAACATTTGAGGACTCCATATTACTTGAAGAAAACAAAATGGATACACAACCATGTAAAGTGATAATCCAGAAATTCACAGGAAGAATAGATACCCAGTCACCAACATTTAATGAATGGTTACAGATATTCAAAATGTGTATAAAAGAAAGGAAAGTGTCACAAAATGCAGCAGCCACATGATGCCCACTCTATCTGGGAGGCACAGCATATCAGCATTACCTGGTACTAGATATAGAAACAAAAATGACATACAAAATTTGATCAGTGAATACCAGCTTTACTATAATGATGAGAGTTTCAAAAGTTAATACAGAATGGTTCTCAATGAAATCAAAATGAACCAAAGAGATGACCTTAGATGATAAGGAAGGGATTAGCAATCCAGATAATGATAGAAAACAATGCAACAATAAATGAAAAATTGACAATACCAAAATCAGGTACACTAATGCCACAAGTGAAAACAAATAAAAACATCTACAAAGGAAGAAACAGAAAACCATCAGATGGAGAAGAAATAATAAAAATAAAACTGAAAGATGTTACAATAAGGAAAATTAAAAGGAAAGACTTAAAATGCCAAATGTGTTGAAACAAACTACACACAAAGAAATATTGCAAATGTCAAATCAATTTGATTGAGGAAGAAGATGCATATTTGGAGGAAGGGGACTTAATAAAAAATGACAATGAACAAAAAAACTCTGAAAAAACGTGCACATGTTCAAATAATAGCTGACCTAATCAAAATGAATACAATTACAGTTGTAGTCAACAGTATAATGGTAAAGGCCACAATAGATACAGAGCAGTCATATCAGTTATTACTGACAATTGTGCAGAGAAAATTGGATTTAAAAGGAAAAATTTACAAGAAGAAAAATTAGGCAAATAAATGCCTCTGGCAAATACATTGACATCAAAGGCAAACTAGAGAAGGTATGGATACAGATAGCGAATACCACATTCTAACATACATTTACTGTAATAGATATGGAAAGGAATCTGCTACCATACAAAATGATACTGGGAAACAACATCCTTACCCAGAATAGCTGTATAATAGACTATACAAACAAAACCATAAGAGTCCAAGAAGAGGTCATAACAACACAAGAAGAAAATGAAGAAGACACAATAATATTCAGACTATTAGACAACACCAAAATACAGCTGAACAACTGGAAAATGTGTCAAACA
>CABFPE010000004.1:1079436-1091022 GCA_900660155.1 Hofstenia miamia | reverse complement strand
GTGGGCATCATGTGGCTGCTGCATTTTGTGACACTTTCCTTTCTTTTATACACGTTTTGAATATCTGTAACCATTCATTAAATGTTGGTGACTGGGTATCTATTCTTCCTGTGAATTTCTGGATTATCACTTTACATGGTTGTGTATCCTTGCCTTACATTGTATGTACCATCANACTTTTGAAACTCTCATCATTATAGTAAAGCTGGTATTCACTGATCAAATTTTGTATGTCATTTTTGTTTCTATATCTAGTACCAGGTAATGCTGATATGCTGTGCCTCCCAGATAGAGTGGGCATCATGTGGCTGCTGCATTTTGTGACACTTTCCTTTCTTTTATACACGTTTTGAATATCTGTAACCATTCATTAAATGTTGGTGACTGGGTATCTATTCTTCCTGTGAATTTCTGGATTATCACTTTACATGGTGGTGTATCCATTTTGTTTTCTTCAAGTAATATGGAGTCCTCAAATGTTGGTTTTGTGTCCATTTGTTCATCACATTTAGCTTTTACCTGTTGTGTTATGTTCTTTACCAATTTTTGTATAAATTCTTACTCTGTTTCCTCTGGTTTCCCAATATCTGTTATGGTTTCATTTAAGAGTTTTTTTGTTCTGTTTTTCTGGTGGTTGTATTGTTGTTCTTTTTTTTACTTTCATTCTATTTTTCTCTTGGTTGTCTGTTTTATCATCATTTAGTAACATTAGTTTTAACTCATCTATGGGGTTGTTGATTTTGATTTGTTTTGTCATATTGTCTTCTCTGAGATGCACATTTTTGTCATGCAGTAAATTCATTAATTTTTGTAGCCTTTTGCTTTGCAGTTTTATTTTGTTATTAGCTTTGGTAAGTGCTTCAATTTACTTCTGGAATAAATTTCTTTGCTCACTTAGTCTTGAGCTTGTATCATCTTTCATTTCATTGAATAATTTTTCTTTCTCAATGTTTGCTGCTTCTACCTCAAACATTCTCTGCATTAAGTGTTTAATTTGTATGGTCTGTGTCCTTCTTTCTTCATTGTATTTGTTTATTGTTTGGGTTAGTTCTGCAATTGTTTGTTTGGTTTTGATTGCTACTGACTGTAGTATCATATCTGTGGGAGAATTTTTGCATTCAGGTGACACTTTTGTATCTTATATCAGGGGAGTCTGTATTTGGGGAGTTTTTTGCATTTTTGTTTAGTTTTGTTTTTCTTTCTTGAATTAACCATATTCCTTGTTAGCTTAGAGTCGTCATTTATGTTGGTTCTCCATTCCAGCTTTGTTTTTCAAGGTTAGGTTTCTAATTAATAATTCTTTTCGTTGTTTTCTACATTTGCATATGTTGTTTGATAAGTTTTATATTTCTGGAGTTTGTTGTGTTTCCTGTGGTTACCTCCTTGTTGGAAGTCCCAGTGTTTGGTTGATAAGAAGTACATCTTCTTAAATCAATTTTTTCTGGGTATTTCCTGGGAAGAAATAATATCTTAACTTGGGATTGTTTTCTGCTTGCATTGTTGGGTGCCTGTAATCAGGCCTGTGGCTTGCATTTGAAATTTAGGGGGGGCTATGGCCCCACAAAATTCAATAAATTAATCATAGTTTTACTCATATGAAATAGTTTCACACTTTTTCATTGAATTTTGAATAGAATGGCATTAGTATTATATATATTCCAACTAAAACATATTCACTCTAACTTTGTTACAGAATATTAGAATTAATACTATGGATTTTTGTATTCAGGGTGCCAAGAGGAAGGGGGCACAGTGGCCTAACAGGGAGGGCCATGCCCCTTGGCCCTCCCCTAGCCACAGCCCTGCCTGTCATGGTTGCCATGTAGAATCTTGTCAACCCTTAACTTGAGTGAAATAGGTATAATTGCTATAACATTCATCCTTTTCCTGTATGCCCTAGGAGTGAGGGATTCTATAATCACTCCCTGTCATATTATATTACTATTCTCCCAGCAAATCTGGGCTTGTTAACTATAACATTCTGTTTAGATCAGGAGTATGTGATGTTACATGGTCAAAACCTGATGCTGAACCATGCAAGAGAAAAGAGTTCCAACTTTGCAAAACATGGCAACAGCTCTGTTCTTTGAGGAAACCTCAGGATTCGCCAATGAGACTCACAGTGCATGGATAGTGTTCTCAGTAATTTTGTGTGTTGTGTAACCTAGTAATTTATTGCATTGACTACCCTTGTTATTGTCATTAAGCAAATAAGGAATGATTACACAACTGGGATGTTTAGCTTATTATAATTCCTTACATATAATACCCCTACATTTATAAACATACATGGATCCCTAGGATACATGTGAGTAATAAATGCTGTCAGCAGAAAGCATGAAATGATTAACAGTTGTTCTGTCAAGATACAATCTAACACAATAACAATATCAACAATGTAAGCTGAATGGCAGTGATTGGGGCTTATAGGTACCTCATATGTATAATAGGAATGACTAATTTGGATCTAAAAAGGGTTATCCTAAGTTGAGTTATCAGAGACATGTCTTATTATTGAGTGAATTGAGGGGAAAGCTACAATGAATAAAAACCCCTATTTGTAACCTTATCCTAAGAGCATGTTGGAAGTCCTGGCTACTTCCTGCACTGGACTTTTGAAAGGTTGGATTGTGCAGCTGCTCCTAAACACCTTTAACCAGATCTGGGGACCACCTGCAGAATACTCTCATGTTTGAACATTTAGCTTTCCATTAACATAATTAAATAACCTGAATACAAAATAACAGAGTAAATCCAGTAAAATTTGTTCAGCACAATCACAAACATTACTGTATATTTATACTATTTTTCTGTAAACAATTAAACAATTGGCAAGTAGCTGTCCTTTAATGTTGTTGACAGTTTTCCCTCTTTTCTTCATCTGCTAATTTTTGCACAATGTCAACATTAATTATTATTTTGCCAAACTGTTTGCTGATATAACTAATATCAAAACTACACTGTATAAAAATTGTACAAAATAATCAAATGATAATAACTGTGTGCTTACATTTTAGTCAAATTATTAAACTGTTAGTCTTAGTTGTGTCCATATTTTCTCTTTATTTGACCATACATGGACTATGCCACAATATGCAACATGAAGTAAAATTTGAGTAAAATCTATTAAGCAATTTCTAACAAAAGCAAAGTATTTAAATAGAAAAACAGGTATTCTATAATCAAAAAGTAACACTAAAGCATTCCATAAATATTAGCAGGTGCCTCATGACATTTGGAATAGTAATAACTAATATCAGAAATACTGTGTATCAGAGGATTTAAACATTTAACCTTAATAGGTAAATCAAGGAAATTACAAAACCATGTAAATATTGTACAATTTAATATTTATTAATTTTGAATTACTAAATGCAAAAATGTTTGTGAATGCAGTGGTTGATGCCACAATATAATATCCACTACCATTAAGTACAAAAAGGATGGGTGAGAGAGAATACCTATCAAAGTCATCAAGTTAGAAAAGCAATCTATAACTGAATTGCAAACACAAGAATTGATGCTAACATTAACTGAGTTAATATTAACACCACATCATCAACAGTAAGTGGATACAAAATAACTTAGAAAAACTTGGAAATGATATAAGTCCAAGAAACTCAACTGGATTAAATCTGATCTACCAACTATCTCACAAGAGTAACAGTTGCCAAACCAAGTGATGCTACTGATGTTCAATGTCAATTCTCACCTATAAAGGAAACAGAGTCTTTAGCATTAATGAAAATGTTATTTATCAAATTTTTGACAAACAATCAAATTGTTACATTACTTAAGCCTCATGCACAATTGGCACTGGGTATGGAATGTACTTCATTTAAACTTATCATCTCTGAAGAAAACAACTAAGTTTCACCATTATTTACCTTCTGATTCCCTATGGGAGCACATAGTTCTCAGACAAGTGAACTATCCTGTAACCATAGAGATCATGTGACTGGATATTACACCCATGAATACAATTTTTCTGGAAGATTGCATTGCTACTGAGAACAACTACTGCATCCCATTGCCTTTAATTCATACTGCAGTCATACAGCCATCATGGAGATTCAAACACAGATGAAAGCAACATGGTAACATCCTGTTATCCAATCAAGACAAATATGTCAACAACCTTGGAGATCTGATTAAAACAATTAATTCCAATAAATACAAGCAGAGTAAATCTAATCTTATAAGAGAAGAATAGAATAGAATAGAATATAGAATTTCTTGTAGTACATAGGCATAATTATACACCTCAACAAAAGCTGTTAATACTACACTTATTGCATCAATAACAACATAAAATAGACAAAAACTATAAAAACATANCCAATCAAGACAAATATGTCAACAACCTTGGAGATCTGATTAAAACAATTAATTCCAATAAATACAAGCAGAGTAAATCTAATCTTATAAGAGAAGAATAGAATAGAATAGAATATAGAATTTCTTGTAGTACATAGGCATAATTATACACCTCAACAAAAGCTGTTAATACTACACTTATTGCATCAATAACAACATAAAATAGACAAAAACTATAAAAACATAATAACAAGAAACATGGATTCAGAATTATCAGTTTACCCAGTTTATTGCTAATTAATGATCTTTTAAAGACCTGGAACCTTTCCATGATGTAGAACCTATTTTACGAATATATTGTTTAAGGAGGTAGTTATTAAGACCTCTTGTTTGTACTTCAATGGTCATGTTCCCCTGGAACATGTTTTCAAAAAAGCAAATCCATAACTGAACAAATCAATTACATAAAGTCTAGTATATGGAAATTACCAAACCACATGCTGTTCTCTTGAATTGGCAATTTGATTTGATGTAATTGTATACAAGAATCAATACAGTATTATGATGTTTCCAAACAGATTGAAATAATTACAATAATGAGAGCTAACATTTCAGATTCAGAAATGATGACAGAGGAAACAGTTACAAATTAAATTTCCATAATTTTTGATGAAATTAAGAACTACTACAATTTGTTGAGATTCTACAAATTCTTCTACCTGAACACAATGATTACCAAGGAAGATACCCACACATCCAATATCAATTCCAAAATGACTTTACTTATTGACATTAAGGGCTTTCAATTATATCTAAAGTTTTACAATTTGTTTGCTAGAAATTTGAACAGCCATTATAATGCTATCAATATTTCAAATCATATTGAGAACCCAAGTTTTTAACCTTAACAAAACAAGTAAGCACCTAATTAGAAGCTTTATGCTAAACTACATGATTTATGCAGCATTTGGATATCTACCCTTGGAATGATCCATATGCAATCACTGTGGTTAAAGCTACTAAATCTCTTATTGAACCAGATAAAGTACAATTGGTTGACTAAAATTTATAGCCCTGTTTGTGGGGGCATGTGATGCAAAGACTTTCATTGCTGTTGCATTCTTAATTTTCATTTATTTCAATTTTAATATTATTTTTTTGAATTTATTTCAATTGTAATTTTGACATAGTGACAACAGTGCTATATATTTTAGTTTGAATTTTTGCTAATTTAACAGCATGATAAAACTCTAGTGGATGATTGATTTTAACCTGTCAGCTATTTATTCATATTTTCAAGCAGTATATTTTGTTTACAATTACTGGTTTTTATTTTTTTATAAATATCCATGAGTTGTTTATTTACTTCTATTCAGTGTTTCTAACTTTCAAACTGTGCAGTTTTCTTTTAACTTAGGGGAGGTGTATGGCTTTGGCTGTTGTACTGCTAGTCATTTTTAAAATTGTTTTTAATGCTTTAACCTAAATTTCACAAGATGAGAAACACAATGAGTTTAGGTTATTTTTACTAAGCACTTAGCTTCACTTCTTGCACCCAAGAGTTAGGGCTTCTTTATTCTTAATCAATTTGGGCTCTAGTCTTATTTAACTCTTCTTAAAGGTTTTCTGTATTGGGTTTACTGAGTGTGGCCACTGTTCCCCAATATCATCTCCTGTTTTACTTTTAACTTATATTAGGATAAGGTATAACAGCAGGAAGATTTAATTATTTTGTAGCATTGGTAAATCCATGCATTGACTCAAAACCCTCAATAAGCTAGGATTTTAAAATAGTTAGCTGTTTCATACTGATGCCACACTAATAGTTATTGGAGAAAATTGTTGAGGAGGTGTTTGCCTGAAGGGACCCAATTATGTAATTTTATATGAATGTCTTGGAATTTGATTTTTAGGATTTGCTGAAGGAATATTTACTTGACCTTAAGTGCTTAGGATTTGTTATTAGCTTGTAGCTGCTGTTAAGCAGTGTATTTTTGATCTGTAATGGAACATTTCTAGCTTGTTTAGAAATTACATTTGCAGTAAGTTGTACATTATGGTCATCACATTCATACACTTAGAGAGAAGTTGGTTGCTCAATTTGGCCAAGTTACACTGCTTAGCATATGCTCTGCTTTTTTGTTCCTGTAGCTTTATATTTTCAGCTTCAAGGCAGTCAAATTTTTTGAGAAGTTTAATTTTGTCATTTTTTAGCAATTGTGCTTGCTGGAGTAAATTTCATTCTCAACTTTAATATTGTCAAATTCTTTGCAATTGTCTATGTGAATAGATTCTATTCTTTGTTTGAGCAGTTTAATCTGCTGTTTGAAAGAGATATTTTTCCATTGAGTTCATTTTTTGATAAGTTGTATTTGCTTTGGGGGTTAGAACATGTTTGATCCAATGGTTGGGGGTAGTATTTTTAAAGTATTCACATTTGTTGGCATATTTATAGGGAGGTAGTCGAAAGGCACTTTCACTGATTACAACTTCTTCAGGTTGAGAGGGTAGGTTAGTAGTATTCAAAAAAATTTTGTAATTTCTGTCTGGTAGTCATCAGATCACATTGATTGTAGTAACACATCTGTTAACATCACTACTCTTTGGGTGGAATACCTTTCCAAATTCATCTATTACTTGTACAGCAGCTTTCTTTAATGTAGACACAGTAACAAGGAAATGTCAACTATAAAGGGATTTAGTAGAATACAAGGGGCCTTGCAGTATTTACCATGTATTGTTCACATGATAATGAGATTATTTTCTACTTCTCTGCTTTAAATGAGTTTTGTGCTGAATCATGCTTTTTTTAACATTTCATATTTGACTATCAGCTAGCCCTGTTAATTATACTATGACTACTCAAAATGATATGTACCAAAATGTGACATCTGTATATCTCAATGAATTTCATAAGTACATCATTATTCTTAACTTCCAAACTTGTAAGAAAATATTTTGAATTAAAAAATTGGAAATTTGAAATAAAGTTAACCAGTGCTGCCTAACTGGGCAGCAAAGTGCAATCCTGAACTTTTCAATTTTTGAAATGTTGATTGTTTCATATGTAATGATTGTGTAAAATGAATTATGAAAATTGGAAATATCTTTGTGATTAGAAAATCTGATTTGTCTTGAATACATGGTTTTCATTTTGGCAGATTATCATGCAGATCCTTATCACCTGACGGACTTTAAACCTTAGAATTGCACATTATAACAGCCTCTGCTTTCATCTATACATGCTGCTCATCATAATTCAGATTGCCATCATTGCATCATCTTTCCATTTATATTGGTATTGCACAAGATGGAAATCATGGACCAATTTTACTTGTAGGCTTTCTTGTGTTCCCCTAAAATTGAAAGATTGGTTTGTGGACTAAAAATGTTGCTGATTCATTGAAAATTATATATTGATTGCAATTATGACCTTACAACTTCAAGGTTGAGAATAACTATGAAAAATTTTGTAATACAAACATTGTTTCACAATATGAAAATTGTTGCCTTTCTTCTCACTAAATGACCATTGTGATTTTTAAGTATTGAATGTCCAGAAAATTATTGCTTTGCCTAGTGACTGTTTTTGCAGGATCAAACTCATACACCACATCTTTCCTCAAAAATTTCTGTTGAATGAGCAATAGAATTGAATTAAAAATAATGGAGAAACAATATGTAAAGTTGCAAAATTAAGTGATATTGAAGGAGTTGTGCTAATATTTGCTCCATCTCTATCAATTTTCTTAGATATGGGTAATATACATTCTGAAAAGCAAACAATAATATCTATTTTTGAAACTATGCTGCCACATTTGCTATTTCTTTTGCATTTCTCAAACAAGTTCTTCCTTTTCAAAATAGAACAAACTATTGTGAAACTGAAGAAAGCACAAATATCAAAAAATACTGTTGCTAGTGAATAAAAGACTTATAACACAAAGAATCAAAATGCAATTACTAACAATACAATTGAATTAAATAAAACAGTCTTGAATATTTTATGTACAAAAACATAAAGTGAAATATATTTTCAATGTATGCAAAAATGTTTACAAGACATGTAATATAAATTTTTCATAGATTCCCAGGAAGTAAAGCCTGAAGAGCATGCAAATATTTTTTACAATGATATGGAAAATAGAAATAGAAAGCTCATTTGCATAAAAACAGGAAACTTTCACATTTTAGGCCCTACCACACATGCTAAATTACAAATAAGTATGACTAAAATACTGCAATTTACTAGGTATTACAGCATACTGTTCTATCTTCTGAAATGTGTAACTCAACTACAAAGTTTCAAAATTTTGAAAAAAGAAAGTAATATATTTAGTATTTGAAATGAAAAAGCATATGCTAATTTGAACAATATTGAAAATTTACCAAAATAGAACTAATGTAAGTGACTAAATATAAATTGTAAGAAACATCATGTTACTACCTTTGCTTTCAAACCTATTCCAGGACTATGCAAATAAATCATATCAAGACATAGCATGAAGTGATAGCAATTTTAATAGGCCCTAGGAAACCGCAAATATAATTCCAATGTTTACATAGATTTACTAAGTTATTTACTACAAAGTTGTATAACAACAGCTTTATTGTGGTGATTACAGACAGGTTAATTGTTCTGAATTAGTGGTTTTCTATAAATGTATACAATTTAATGGAGTGGCATTGGTGTATTGTGTGAATTGGCGATCAAGATGTCTATGTAATTTAAAAGAACACACTCAAAAGGCTTACTTAACTCACCTTTTCCCATTGAGAAAATTTTGATTTGGACATTCTTTTGGTGTATCCTTTTAACTTGGCATCAAGTGAATTGTGATTTAAAAAAAAGAATTTCATTTCTGTTTTGCGCTGCTGCATGTATTGCAATCAATTATATATCTCCTTATCTTCACAGCTAGAATAGCAACATTAGTTGCTTTCCTAGTTGTTTATGAAAAACATCTCACAAAATATTGAATGTGTCATCAATTTCACAATTACTCACTTTATTCATTGAATAAGAATATTGAATTGAAAAACTAACTGTGCTTTCATTTCTGTTTTGTACTGCAGCATGTATTGCCATCAATTATATAACTCTTTAGCTTCACAGCTAAAGTAGCAACATTTGTTGCTTTCTTAGTTGTATTATGAAAAAAGTCTCACAAATGATTGAATGTAACATAAATTTCAAAATTGCTCAGTTTTGTTGTTTGAAAAACAATTTTATTTTCTTGTCTAAATATGAGAGATCTCAACTTTCCATACCAAGTAATCTTATGGAATTTATATCAAAGCAAATTTATGGACAAAAAATTTTACATAAGAACAGAGGTCACTATATATAGGCTGAATTTTATAAAAATATTATAGACTTTTAAATATAATGCTCACTGAAAAAAATATGGCCCTTGCAAATTTTCAAGTCACTATGAAATGCTTCAATTCTGATTCTATGTGTGCTAGTAATTGCATTTATGGATATTTTATGAAGGGTTTTCAGGAAAACTTCTAAAGTAAAATGTATCTGCATTAAACTAATTTGGAAATGGTATGAAATTTATGAAAAATTAA
This sequence comes from Hofstenia miamia, assembly GCA_900660155.1. NCBI lineage: Eukaryota > Metazoa > Xenacoelomorpha > Acoela > Hofsteniidae > Hofstenia > Hofstenia miamia. The sequence continues at coordinate 1,081,128 of CABFPE010000004.1, read as the reverse complement.
GAAATATTATATATTTGTACACTAGATTTTGATAATTTACTTCAAAATAAAAATGAAGCCCAAAATATCATAGCCTGTACAGTGCACATTCAACTTCTGGATTTAATGCACTTGCATAATATTTGAATATGGAAAAAATGAAAACAACTAATATTGTATTTAAAGCAATCAGTCAATAACTTGAAAACACACAAAAACACAAAAAAAACTTTTAACTTAACTAACCTGTGCAAATAATTGCTAAAAGTGTTAATAATGAAAACTATTATTATAAAGTTTAGCAATGAAATTTTTGCTTTGAAAAAATTTCCCAGAAAATAAAAATCATACTATCTATATAATATAATATGCTTCCTCTTTAAGAAGAGAAAATCTTTTTTCACTGTCATGTCCATTGGCTCTCAACTCCATCATTTCTCCATCCATACATTGACAATGGAAATAAATGAAAATATAACAATCCCTCTTAACACATTTATAACTAATTTTAATCCCCTAAAATCCAAATATCAATTCATTTTTCAATTAAAACAATATTTAAATAGTGATATATAAATCTATCTAATGAAACTACTGTTTTTTTCAATTTCAACCAATATTCATAATATTTCATTAAATTGTGAATGAAGAATTGATCACATAAAAAATCTAGCACTTCAAATCGATTCAGAAGGTTTGAAAACAGGTATAAAATCATCTTATGAATGCCTTATAAAAGATGAATTTATTTAAGCCAACTTCCATAGACTATCACATTAAGTAAATTTAAAATCAGATCAGAAGCATTAAATTTAGGTAGAATGAGCAATTTTAAACAAAAATTCGCTTTTGGAATTGTTTCCCAAAAATTAGATCTCTAAAACCTAGGCACATTGAAAATGACACTAAGGCATTCCAGAAAATTTCACAATGTGACCTCTAGATCTACTTAAAAGATAAGAGATTGACATTTTCAAGAAATTTCAGACCTGTAGTATCTGAATACTACATCGGTTTCTTCATTTTAAGTTGTAGTTAAAGACCAGTCTTAAAAGAAATCTTGCAAATTTGTTTTTTCCAATTTAATTCATCGAATGACAATGAAAGGGCTTCGAAATCTAGAAATTTAATGCCAGAAACACATTTGCCATTCTTTAATCAATATAGAAACATCAATCTCTACTAAGAAGTAGTGGTAATGTTCCAAAAAATTTATATTATCAAAACCCAGAAATCCCTGTATATTCAATAACTACAGCAAAATCTCAAAGAAATTGACAGAATTTATCAAAGATATCAGTAGTGATAGAGGGGCAGGCTTGGTCTCATTGGGACACCCTGAAGTTCTCGTAACACTTAGCTGATTCATCAATATTGGGGGAGTGGATTTAATGACTCAGCGTTTGATTGACAGATGACTAATGAAATTCTGACAGGTTGCGATAACTCGCAAAGTGCTTTTTGACAGCTCTGGGGGGTAACCAGCTGACAGTTCGCTAATAGCTTTTTAATTAGTGTACCATATTCAGGCCTATTTACATGATTCATGTTCAAATTTAGTTTACACTTTTTGGTATGAGTAATTTTTGATAATATCACAATTGTTTGCATTACGCGGTGATATTATATACATTATAACAACACCTTTCGGGTTCACTTTGATAATATCACAGGCCATTTTTTGGTATGATTAATTTTTGATATCACAAAAAA
>CABFPE010000004.1:1050981-1061149 GCA_900660155.1 Hofstenia miamia | reverse complement strand
TATATATATATATATATATATATATATATATGTGAATGCATTACATTTATTTTATATGTAATACATTTCTTACACAATAACACGATAAGACAAATTTTACCAGTGCGCAGCCATCCATTATAAATTGTATTTTGCGTGGCATGCTCATTTTTCCAGTAGCCCTTCATTATATGATCTCCTTTAAGCAATAGTTCGCCTTCTTCGCCAATTGGTAGAGGTTCCAAAGTGTCAATGTCTGCAATCTGGGCTTCTGAATTTGAAATCAAATAACCAATTGAGGCTACAGGGGTTGATTCGACCAAATGATAAGGCAAAACGGAGGCAAGCGGGCTCGTTTCAGTTAGACCATAAGCTAAAATATGATTGTCAAATATGTAAAATTGGCCGCTATACAAACAACATTTTGTTAAAAGTCAAAAAAATTTTGAGTTAATCACACGCGAAAAAATCCTGTTGAACACGTTCGAAAAGTAAACTAACTTTAGTACTGATATATAAAACAATGACAAATTTGCTAATAATCGTAAACATCTAAAACTCATTGGGGTTACGACACCTTTGTTTTAAAATCCACTTGTAGAAGCGTCAATATTTGAAAACAAATTGAGATTACATTTAGATCGCGATTATACAAACACTCCGCAATCGACAAATTGAAAGTGCCTCATGAGAGTCAATTGCAGGTGAAATCACCTACTTGCGCCTGCTACTGATGACATTTAGTTGAACGTCTTTTCTTGCAAAAGAAAAATGTCGGTGCAATTTTTTGTGAGAAAAATTTAATGAATTGCATGGCAAAATAGTATTTGCGAGCAAAGCCAAACTTAAATCATTACTTTGCGAATTCCCTATCCGGTCTTTGCTAGTCGGGCATTTCAATTTCAGGTCGAGTCAAGCAGCGAGAGAAAATCGTAATTTGAGTCAAGTGAGCTATTGCAATTAGATTTTCCTTAAAAGCAATTAATAAGATAATACACAAACATAAATATGCAATTATTATTTAATACTAAGATTTCAAACTGTCGAATGGGATAATATATGCAATTAAATGCAATGTCTTGCTGATTTTTGATGCTTTAACCTTAAAAAATGAATCTCAATCTCCATTTGAAAACTGAAGAACTCTATCCCCATGTCTCTATGTGAAAATTTATTTGTTGGTGTTGTTAGATTAGGACGTTTAAAAATCACTACTAATGCATTCATCGTCAACAAATATGGCTTGTCATTGGGTAAACACAACCAATACTAAAAACAGTGAGCAATTGCTTATAGAAAAAAACATCAATTATTACTAACTATTCAGTAAATAGTGATAAGATATCCCAAACCAATTCACCCAAACTAACCCAATTAAAAATTTGGTAGCCCAACCAATGTCACAAATCCAATCTCAAATTATGACCAAATTTGCAATAATGTTATATTGATAGTTTATTGAAATATCAATTTCGAAATTTACCTATAAAATTACAATAACATTTTCAGATTGATTACTAACTTAACCTTTAAATTTATGACTTATGATCATTTTGGTAGAAAATTTGTTTTGAAATGTAGATATTCTTGACTAAAAGAACAGAATGGACAATAAAAATCTTTTGATGACCATCTTTTGTTACATTTATTGATTGTTGTCCTATAGCAACACAATGAAATATTGCATACAAAATTTTATACGATAATTTCAGACATCAAATTCTAATAGTGCCATATTGACATATTGTCATCAAGGGAGATAAGATGAATGATTAATATGATGCTTAAAGCTTGAAATAAGCATATTTATGTCTGCAATGATGTACTGGTTTCTCCAAAATTCATGTATTAAAATCAACTGATAATTGAAATCTCCCAATGAAAATAATTAGTTCAAGAAAACAGCATTATTGAAAAGATTTGCTAAATGTTCTTCTCTATGAGAAACTGCTTAATAATCAATAATGCATGTAATAAGGTAAGTGTTGCTATTTGGCATCACCAGCAATGAGAGTGACAATTTAGTCCTTAAAAAATGGCAATTCAAACCCACGTTCCCAAAAAATTCTTGATTTAGAGAACACTTAATTCAATCTCCAATTAGGAAATCCTTGACCAAACCCAAGAAATTTAGAAAAATAAAAGAGGAAAATGCATAATGTACAAGTGAAAAGGGGTAACAGAAAAGTTTTTAATCAGCATAGAAACGACTTATGCAGAATAATGAAAAACTCAATTGAAATTCACAGTGTAACAGTAGCCTTATATAATTGACATTAACGCATTCAACGGAATAAATGCATTTTGGAAAGATAGATACCTTGACGAAGCCGGAAATTCTTGTTTTTCACTCGCTCGACAACCATATCGATGGTCTCTGGTCCGACTGGAGCAGCAGCACACAGAGCATCTTGAAGAGACGAAATATCGTAATCCTCCACCATTGGACTCTTAGCCAAAAACAATGCCAATGGCGGCACGATATTTAAAGTGCTCACCTAAAACTAATCTAATAACTCATCCAATAAATGAAGATTTCATTTCATTTATAAAAATATTTGGTAATCAGTAACTACAAGAAGGAAAACCTTATAGTTCTGAATGGTTTCTAAGAAAATTTGGGGTTCAAATTCTTTAAGGACAACATTGGTCAAACCAGTGGTGGGAAAGCAAAATGCAAACATATAGAGACCATAGATATGATACATTGGGAGCAAACCCATTCCAACGGCATCTTCATTGGCATTGATCAAAATATGACCTTTGTCATCAATAGGTGAACTAAAATCAAGCAGTTAGAAGTAACTGGTGTCATGTCACTCACTAATAATTACTCACAATTTATATGCATTTTCATTAAAAAGTAAGAAGTTAATAGTGAGACTACAATTTTTCAACAATAATTAAATTAATTCTTGCAGATAATCTAAGGACGTTTTTTAGTGCATTAAAACACAAAATTAAATAATAACTAAAGGTTTTTGCACACTTCATTTGAATAAAAATGCGCATTTGTAGAAATGAAATGTCGATTTACAAAATAAAATTATATACTTCACATAATACGAAAGTTCGAACAATTTCACGGAGAAAGAATTGGCACAAACGTTTTAGAGATATAAATAAATGAAATAAAATGCAATTCCATGTATCAATTTTATTGGTAAATTAATCAACAGACATTTTTCACATCACGTGGAATTACAATCAGCATTTGGTCAACAACAAGTTCTGATTGAAATTCAATTGAAGATATTTGGGAAACAATTCTGCTAAAATTGACAAAATCTCCGCATTTTTAGGTTGGAAACCTCGATGGATGTTATCTATACCATTATTATTGTAATTTTGCTTTCTACACAAGCCATGTTTGCTTGTTCTTGTGTTCTTCTTTAGTTAGGTTTGAATATTTAAAAACACAAACGTATGATCTGCTTCTAAAACAAAATTGAATGCCTTCATTACTAAACAAATATTCTAAAAAATATTTTGACACGAGTAGTATAATGACTACTTGCATTCCTTGCACTTATGTCACAGTAAAGAAATAAATTCTCAAATGTAATTGTATGTATAGTATTCCTAATGTCATCGTGTTATATTATCATAAATAGTATTTTGCCAAACACTTATTTATACATTGAAACTACTATTTTTTTAATTCACAAGTGGGTATCAAAAACCCTTTGAGACATGCTGCATTAGCACGCCAAATATTTTTAGAACAAATTTTTACTCAATTTTGCAAAAATGATTATTCCAAATGTCATATTATTGCTCAAGTAGCAAATTTTGCACCAATTTCGTGATCAAAACAATTAATAATATGCATATTAGAAAATGCACAAATATTTTATAAAAATCAGTGTAGACGATAAACGATAAAATAGCGTAAAATACAGTGACCACCTACTTGCTCGAAATTGTAATACACGAAAAAATCAAATTGATTTATATTTAGCAACTGTTTCCAGCAACAAGCGGAATAGACAGGCTTGTCCATTGGAATTGGAATCTAATTGCATTCCAATTAGATATTGGATTCGGATTGGAATTGGTTGGACCAACAAAATTTGTTACTTTTCGGATTTCAATTGGACTTCCATTGGAATGATTTTACAAAAATTTCGAAGACATCAAAGTTGTTTTAGTGATAGTTTTCTTAGTAATTCCTCATACTATTAACGATAATACTAGGGCTCTGCGGTTCGGGATATATTTGCTTAGGATAAGTTTCCTAAAATTCGAGTCTAGTCGTATTTCGAATCTTGTCTACGCACATAGGTCTATCAATATCATAACTGTAAGGTCACCAATAAGTAATCAACTGTTTTCCAAGTACGAAAAAATATATATTCTAGCAGTTACATTTGAAATTGACTAAAAACGTGTAATTGATCATTATTGTATTGAATAGATATATTAACCAAACAATGTTGAAGTTATTAAATTAAAGTTTGAAAACATGTTAAATATCACTTGAATAAAGTGTGAAGTTTGCTTCCAACTCGAAATCGCGACCTTTGCTAATGAAGTGTTAATACAACTTTTTGAAAGACTAGAAAAGGAAAATTTTTAAGTTAAAAACTCAAAACAATCCAATCAGCAAGGAGAAGCTACCACCATAAAATCAATCAAAACTAACATCTTGATATTAGTAACGATCCTTCCATAGACAATATTGCTCAACCCCAATGACTCCGAAAAAAAATTTTTTAGAGAAGTTTTTGTTTTCAATTAAGCAAACATCCACTGCACTATTCATTATCAATCGACAAGACTCGAAATCTGTTAATGTTTAAACTTCGAGTCGATAGGATCGGGTACTCGAGTACTCGCAGGGCACTACATAATACTCTGAATGCAATGCGCCATATCATGGTAACCAAGTGCAATGTTGTCTCAATCATGTGAGCACAAAATAGTACGTTTTGTAAAATTGTATTAGATTAGAATACAATGACTGATCTAGTATTATTGTGCTTTTGCATTCTAATCGGACAGGATATGATAAATAAATTCTTAAATTCATTGGTTGCATTGCTATTTATGTATCTTAATTGAGCTTGCACAGCAACTCCGGCATGATATGATATACATACATATGTGTGGTTTCATATTAGGCAGAATTCCGAATGGGTAAACTTTGTGGATAGTTGGTGTCATTTTATGACACTATGTTATCAGCAGTTCTAGGGTATTGTTTATGCGAAAACTTAATAAACTATGCTAAGCTTTTCCTTTCTGGAAGTATTCTACTTTTCTTGCTAAGACAGAAGGAATGTGAATTCGATTACAAATTATTGATCAGAATCACAATAAATCGGTTCTTAGACAGATTTTCCTGTCATGCTTATGCGTCTTTGAATTAGAATCTCAGAATATTTGTTGAAAGATCTGTCTAAACTAGCACCAGGGAGGAAATAGTCTTGTAGCAGTACAATGAATTGATCCCACTTCCACGTGTTTTCTACTAACATAGCACCGAGAACTATCAATAGAACAGCCATGAATATAAAACATGAATTGTTTTATTTTTTACCTATATTGCATTGCATACTATATTTTCTAATAACTAAGAGTTCGTTCAGATGGACAAAGCGCCGCTGTTCGGGTCAAGCTGGAATCGTAAGTGCAGCTGAACTAAACGATATTTCAGGAGCTGTTTCTAAAGCTTGTGTGGTTAGATAAGATATTGCGACATATCAAAGTTTTTTGTAAGCCGAATTCTTCTAATATGATAAGGGATTAAGGTATTCATAAGAACGAAATCCCATTGGATCTTGTATATGCCTCTTATATTTTGATTGAAATCAAAATGGTACATTGTTTGCGGTTAAACCGTCTTCACCTGCGGAGTTTGAATAAAAAAGCTACATATCATTGGATTCTTCTTCGGTGTGTTGCGTAAGTAGTGATGAAGCGCCTTCTAATACACCCCAGCTCTAAGAAATGCATCTATGCACCTTGATGAATTTCAAAATTAAACTGTTGCTCCCAACATTTCAAAAAATCTGTCACACTCATAGTTCAAAAATTCCCCCCGAACTGAAACTTAACAGAGAGGTTTCCGGTATTGAGAGTGATATTAATCGACTACAGGATTGCATATTTTAGCATCATTGTTGACTAAAGCTTTTACAAATAAAGCCAATGCATTTGTTCTGTAATAATAATTCTGATTTTTCTACGATTTCTTTGAAATTATGTATTTTTTTCTGATTTTACAAGGGAAATCTAGGCGCTAATTATCACATACAGAAAATCTGTGCATTATAATATATGAAATCAAAAACATCGAATGTATAGTGCAAAAAAATTGGATTAGCAAACTCAAACTTAGATTGTAATTAGATTGGATTCCAACTGGAAAATTCTAGAATTTGTGTATTGGATTGGAGAGAAAAATCTGTCCAATGGACAAGCCTGGGAATAGACCTAAGTCGGAGAATTTAGACAAATTGCTAAAAATAGTTTATGCACAGGGAGTTAAATTTCTCGTACAATAAATTGTTCGTAATTGTCTCATAAGGCATTTCAATTCATAAAACTCATGCGTTTACATTTTAATATAGATTAAGCAAAATACATAGATACACGAAATAGCTACATTGAAAATATGAAATACCTACAGGATAAAATATTTGGTAATACACGAATACCGAAATGCATTCTCAAATTTCTAATAGTGTTTGCCTTCAGTGGCTAATAAAGTCCTTTATTATTATTGACAAGATATTTAAATAACTAAATAGGCGAGGAGTTGCTGCATTGAAAACTACATTTAAAATCCTTACTATCGAGTTTAGTTCAGCAAATCAATAAAAGCACGACAATCAAAATTGACATTGAGTAAAGAAACAAAGCAAAGTGTATCGCTTAAAATCACTTACGTGAATGCCATTGTGTTGGATATCAAATTATGATGTGTGAGCATGACACCCTTTGGTAAGCCAGTGGTTCCACTTGAATAGGGTAAGAGAAGCACGTCGTTTTTAGGATCAATTTTACTCTTTGGTTCAAGGAAGGCTGTTTCATTACAAAGCGATTCAAATGAAGTGATTGGAAGATCAAATGTTGTTTCTGGTGGATTACCAACTACAAAAATGTCCTAAATACAAGTGTGCAGCATCATTCTTTAAGAAAGCAATTCATCTATTATTTTGCAATGCCCTTGAACCTATTTAACAAAGGACACACTTCAAGCTTAAAAATGCTTTATAGTAGATATACGGAAATTGCAGACTCAATTAAGGGTGGAAACGAGTCGATCCTATCTGCGGTTCGGGTTAGGTCGAGTGGAAAGTTTTTGTAGCTTTGTAACTACAATCCCAAAACTCAAAAATGAAGTATATCAAAATTACCAAATTAAAAATTATTCTTGGATGAAAATACACATTTGCTTTTTAATTAACTAATCTCTTATTACAATAAATTTTAAACAAGGAGCCAACAAATTTGCTATAAAACAATTCCTATAAATTTTGATTAAAAATGTTCTTACAACAGCTGTCCTGCAATGACGATCACCAGTACGGATTTAAGTTAATAAATGTACATACATGAAGAGTAAATAAAAACAATACTTGACAAAATAAAACAACACATATAGGAAATGATACCCCAATAAAATTTAATCAAAATGTTTGACATCGCTCTATAACCTATACAATTTTCACAACAATTCATATATCACAAAAATATCACGGAAAATCTTGGTCTTGCCACAGAAATGGAAGGTATAAATAGCATTTAACAAGCAAACCCCATTTTCTATTCCTGCTTGCAAAACATATTTTCAAAAGTTTGAAAAAATATGTTTTCAACAAAATAGAGACTCAAAATTCCTGCTTTAAATAAAAGAGAATTTTAAAAAAATATAACTAGCGGTGACAATTCAACCGCTCCACCCAAACATTTTCTAATAGCCTACATTTCTTAAAATGCCTTTACATAAATATATATTTGTGCAAACAGAAAATGTGGCAAACGGACTAAACTATAAAAACATGCAAGCACTTACTAACGCATATACATCCTCACTTACCATGCGGTGTCTAAAACATGGAAAGAATTAACCCTAACAATATAACATTCGTGTTACTTAATAGCACTAAATGAGGCATCTTATGTTAAATAATGGTATATCTAACACATACTTGTGGGCATCCCCATTACTATTACTTCAGGCATGCAGAAACTATTTAGGAAGAATGGGAAAAATATTAGATGAATTAACACAGAGAAATGCACAAAAATTAAAGTTTTTAACCTCGAATTTCAAACTAGAAAAAAAATAATAATCCTTAAATTAATCAGTAAAATAGAACTGATTCACAAAAATAAAATAAAATTATAATTAAAGAAAATGAGATAATCTGAGATAACAGTCAGGAAACATATTTAGATAATATTTTACATAGTAGTCGCCTATGGGGAGTCGGCATTGGTGACTCTGGTTATAGCCACTTCTTACTGGACTCTCCAACATATCTTTGTATTTCTCGTCTTTGACATTAGCTCTAATCTATACTGCCAGTATATACAGTTCCCCGATACACAGAGTCGATTTCATCAAGGAGATATTTAGGGAATCACTCAAAACCCGAGTTTTGTAAAGTAAAATACGCTCAAACAATTCTTTATATAAGTTCAATTCGCAGCTTCTCTTTTTGAAATACCATATGCCAGTCAGTGATCCGATTTAACCCGATCCGATTTCGAGTAAACAATTTATAGGTAATTTTGGAAAATAAAACCGAACATTGAATAAAATTTTTCTTTAAAGAATAATACGTTCCAGTCATTTATAAAAGAAAAGTAAACAATAAAAACAAATAGAAGTCCTTTCAGTAGAATGAATTGAAATTGGCTATTGCAATCAACTTCATGACGATAATGCAAAAAATTTATCTGTATGCACCACAGTGTAATTATCGTTGCTTTGTTTTAGTCAGTCAGGTAAATTCGGGCAATCCAAAGTTTTGTTGGGTCGGATAGGATTCGGGTACCTAATGTGCATTTCGGGGCGCGTTCGGGAAGAATTTTTGAGAGAATTTCCATCACTGATTCCAGTACATCTACATCAGGCAATACGAATTAGATTCGGTTTGGAATTTGGATTACCTTAAAATGAATTCCTTCTTTAGCAACATCGGCAATGACAGGTATCATATCACTAGTGGTAACCAAACTGCGTGATGTGTTATTGGTAAGTTGGAAATGTAGCTCACCTAAACATGAAATATAGTGAAAACTATATTAATGCAAACTCTTAAAACGCAAAATTTAAGATTCAGTTTTGTAAGTAATGTTTTCTATGGATGAAATTATTATAAACGACAAATAGTATTTGAGCGTAGATTAAACGCATTTTGCGGCGAACTTTGAATTGTAAATAAGTAAATATAAAAATAGTTTACAGGTAATTGAGTTTATCGTAGAATGCAAACCAGGAACATTTCACAAACTAGCAAACAACACATGAAAGTAAACCCTTAAATTCAAATTCTTCTGACAATCAGCGTATTATAGACTAATCGTTTTAAAGATATTGTATGAGGCAATTCAACCCCGTGAATTAACAATCTTACATTTGGAAATTAGAAGTGCAACAATAAATATTGAAATTCAAATGAGCTTAGGCTGCAAATAGCGTTAGCCACATCTAATGCATGTTGTATTGGCAGTAGATTACCTTAGATAATGTTCTCACAATGTATTTGCACAATAATTCGCATGTGAAAAATCACATTTAGTAAAATTCTATAAGCATGTGTTTCGGACTTTGAGGCCGAATTAAAACATTGCTTTATTTAACTTTTCTGAAACATGCGTATTATAAAAAATTTTAAAATATCTGAAGACTAAAAATTTCAATTTAAACTATTATAAAATATTATATTCGAAAATATATATTTTGCAAAAATTCTACAGTTTCTTTTGCTCTGTATACGAGAAGATTTGGTATAAAAATGTAAACCTCCATTTTAAATATGATCTTTTACTAATACTTTTTTTTAATATTAAATTCCTTCACTTTTGAATATTTGTTCGCCTCTCAGAGCGTGGCTGTAGCTGAGAGCTACTATAGAAACAACCAAAGATGATCTGCTAGCTTAAACCTGCAAAATATTAAAAACATTTGAATGCATAATATATATATATATATATATATATATATATAGCG
>CABFPE010000004.1:1025705-1048393 GCA_900660155.1 Hofstenia miamia | reverse complement strand
TATGAGTGACTCCGCCTCAGAATCTTCCCATGTTATCATCATGTACTTGGACTGCTTCGACATTTTCAGTACTGCCTCTCATTTGGTGGTGACAGTGTTTGCGTATTTTAGAAATTGAGTTTCTCTGATGTTCTCTGCTATAGGTGTCATCTCTCACAATTTGTTCATTTTTCGTGAGAAAATTTCAAAGTATTTCTCATACAAGTGAATGCCCTTTATTACTATTAGGAGCGTCATCTGTGCATCAGCTTTACATGTGTGGGCTAAGTCTGCTCTCATCTGTGTATTTGGATAAAAGAAAGTAAAGACCTTTTGTAGGCTGTGTGTGTTCACTACATCTTTATAGAAAAAGCTGATGTTATCCACTACTTCTTGCTCTGATATATTGCCAGGATCATTCTTTCCAATGCACATCATAGTGCTGATCTCCACTCTTTTCATTACATCATAGTAGCGATACTTTTGTTCCCACATATTGGTCCATACGATATCATTAACTCCCAAAAATAGCATGACTGCCCANATGGACGTATTATAGAATGATTCCAGACTCAAACCATTCAAGCCATAAAGTGGCTCCCATGTAGTTTAGATTTAAATCCTACAAAACACGTATGTTCCTGGTTCAGACGTAAACTAGACCAGTAGAGTATTCATTCAAGGCAGGATCTCTTTGTTAATTCTTTAGAATTAGTATCCAACATTGATGAAGAGTGCCTATCCATTTTTTTAAGTTTATGCGTGAACATTATGAAGAAGTCTAACCAGGGTGGAAACCCTCCACTATTTATTCACTGTTGATCACATTTGTCTCTACCATATATTTTTTATTTAAAATAGAAATATAATAATAAAAATAATAATAATAAACTTCTTTTCCAGATGTATTTAAATGAATGTGTCATAAATGCATGTGATCTATCTTGAAAAAAACGAAATATTTTTGACAGTACGGTTTCTATGAACAGGAATTGGATATTCCCTTGTGATATGTATCATCAAAAAAAATTGTGCAGAAGCAATGACTTATTAATGCTAAAACTGACAGTGAAACATATAATCATTGCATATCAAGACTTTGAAATCTTTTTAACAAAATGGAAATGAATAATACGTAATCTCAATTTGTATTGATAACAATTAATCTGACCATTTCAGGAAGAACTTGTAAAGAGAAAAAAGTATGGATTAAGTTTCGAAATGGAATGCATGAAGATTTAAATATAAATTGAAAAAAAAACTTACTTGAAGTGTATGCCGGATTGCAAGTACTTAATATGAGATTAGCTGATCCAACACCACCAACAGTAGTGACAAATTCAGGATGGTTTTTCATAAATATTGTGATTACATCTCCTTTTTCATAACCGCGTTTAATTAAACTCGTAGCTACAGACTGCGACTTTCGATTTAATTCATTATAAGTAGTCTTGTTTCCAGTATATGCGTCAATCTAAATATAAAAACACGAATCACCAAATTCCATTAAGAAATATACCATTATTGTCATTAAAAATGATATTTCAAAAAATTTACACTTATTATAGTTATGTCTTTACTGCATTACTAAATGAAATGAATGTTGTCTTTTCGAAAATCTCAAAATTTGTAAATTGACTATTACAGAACTGAAATGCCGGAATTATTGTATGCAGAACAATTTGAAGAAATTTTTACTCAAATGTTGAGAGTATTTTAGTACACTGTACCGCGAAAATTCGGAAAGCCTTTCGAAAATTAAATAAGAAGTTTGATGGGCGTGAGGTTTTCTAAAATTACGTCAAGAAGAAAATAGTGCAATTGTTACATCAAACTCCAAATGTGCCCACTACTAGTTGTAACTGGCCATCTATATCTCTGTTAAGCTAACAAATCTTCGTTGTAATATTAATTGCCTCGAATTGCATCGAATAATCTTTGCTAACATCATACTATGCTGCTTCCAGCTGAAATCAGTCAAGATTGCCAACACACACTGATGATTTTCCAACTTTTGCATTATTAAAACAAAGCAGTGAAAATTGGCCTACATATGGCTGAATACTAGGAGAACAAATAATTCGATATTCTGGCACTCTGACGCATTGTGAACCTTGAAGTCAGGAACTTTACACCAGAACCCAAAGATTTGAAAAATTATGTTCCCATAATAGAATGCGCTAACCCTAACCCTATAGCTGAATATAGGTAAGTATAAATATATCAATTGTATACTCAATTAATATGTAATAACAAAACAAACATTCAAAGAACAAGAATGTAATATAATATTGATTTAATGAAATAAATAAATCAAAAATAATATTGAAATTAATAACACTATTAATGATTCGTTTTCCTAATATGTTTTTAAGAAAACTATAAAAAATAAGGGCCAAGTCTTCTTTTAAATTAGAGATACGACATTAGGAAGCACCCACGGAACGAGATAGGGTTAACATACACTAAAATAATAACATACCAATGCAGTTCTATTTCCCCAGCCTGAAGTTATATTGAGAAAATAATCCCGAAATGAAACATTGGGGAAGTTCAAGAAATGAAATGGACTCTTCAATTGTGAAAGTTTGCGAGAATCAGTCATTATTCCCTAAGAGTTAGATATTTTAATCCTATATTAAGATTAATGTAATTAACATCTACTAGCTTCATTACCCATTCACACTGCATCCATTTTGAAAATGAAAGCATTAAATTATAGCAGAATCTTCCACTTAAATTAACTTGTAAACTACTAAACAAGTACGGTATTATCATTTTATACTAAATGATATGGTACCTGTTACAATGAAATATAAAAGTTTAAATAGAAATCTACTCCATGACATTACATATATATATATATATATATACTTTCTTATTTTACTAATAATAATTGAAATGGGCTCTGAAAACCCATTTGACTTAAAATAATTTACAAAAAACGAGAAATTCTAAAATGGCAATATCATGCAAATTTAGAAAAGTAGTAGAATTAGCATAAGTAATATTAAAAGTTTCACACAATATTTGTTTACATAATCTAATTTAGATGATTAAAAACTTTTCCACAATAGCAACATATTATGCAACCTAGGAATGTACCAAAAAGTTGCAATTCCCTCGATTTTTCCATTTCTACATCAACTCGGAACAGGTTATTCTTGAATGAATAAATAATAACTTAGAATATTTGCTAATTTACACATTAGTTTGCTTAATTCTATAATATTAACATCAAATCGAAGTGCCCATTTTATTTTTGTGAATCTTAGTGTGATAATGCTGCTCTTAAATCAGTTATTTCATCTTTTCTATGATAGCTCAATTCCCATCCTGACGGCTCAAAATGCGTATTACTATTAATATTAATAATATATTACTATAATTATTAACCATATATTTTTCCAAGACATTGAAATTAGTAAATTTCTTGCTTTTGAAAATAAAGTTAAGTTAAATTTTCAAATAGCTTAACGCAATTCTGGTCATCTCATATGTTACAGCAACTAGTAATGAAAGATTCTTTGATTACAAGTAATGGGAAACAACAAATAAAGAAAATTTATTTATTAACTTAGTGCAAAATGCCAAAGTCAATGTGGATAACCTAGAAAAGACTGTCAAAATGAAATTGCAAGGGTCGTAATAGTAATCGCATGCCTGTAAAATCATTCAGTAGTCGTCAACATCTTTTGTAAGATTTATTTCCATATAGTGTGCTAATAAAATGTTTTGTGATATAATAGCAAACTTTAAATATAGGATTAAAAAGGTTATTCCATGTACTTTGAAAAAAAGTTTTGCAAAGTTCCAAGCTTAATCGAAAAATGCTTTTTTATAAAAGTTATTATAACAGAATTCTAAGTCAAATATTTCCATTGTATTACCTAATTAGTAGTGATAGTAATCAAAATTCTCCTGATTTTAAATCCCAAGAAGGCACAGCTAATTGACAACTTGGTCATCCAATTTGTTTCTAAGACGCTGAAAACTTAGTTTCAAAAATATATATGTCGTAATTATAAATGGATCTTGTCAAAAATTTCGGGAATAAGCCATTGGAAAATAGAGAGCACTAAGTTCAAAATATCAATTTTTTAAGAATCTTAGCACTTAAATTAGAGAGCCTTATGTCAGTCATCATTATTCTGTATTTTAGGTATTGGAGAGGCTTTAACTGTGGTTCAAATTAATATTTCTCCATTTTGCAACTCCAAAACAAAAAAATATGTTTATTTTACAAAATATTCAATGCTATGAAAATTCAATGTGCATGAATAAACAATTACATCCAGTACATAAACATTGTTATAACATTTTACATATTAAAATTTCAATATCTGACATTAATATAACCCAATACATGCCTTGAATGAACTAAGCACTGTCAATTTACTAGAGAAAATCTCAATTTCTCTCAGCACAGACATGTAGCACCTGTCCTTTTCATATTATAGAATCCTGTCTTACATGGCACATTGTCTATGTTTGCTATATAATATTATGGCATTCATTATAGAACTAGCTTACTAGTCGAACACTGAGTTCTGTTCTGACATTCATTTTCAATAAGAAAGATTAAGTATTTACAAAAAAAGTGCAAAATACAATTTTATGGCTGCAGGAAATACTTCAGCTCATGCTGTTCAAAAGCATTACTAAGAGCTTAAAAACATAAAACTATTTCTGCATTGAAGTAAATTGATGACCTTATATGTACTAATGCAACATCATCCCAGCATTATATATTTAAATTTCATTATTTTTGATGTTTTACACTTGTAAAATTGGTAATTTGTTTGAGTCAATACTGATCTGTAACAATTTTGGCAAAATATTGGGGACAACATGAAATTAGTTCTGTTCTGACAGAAATTTGAAAGTATAGTGCCAGATCTGGTGATTACATAAAATTATCCAGCTCAATTTGTGTTTAAAATTTAAATACAAATGAATAAGTATTGTGTGTTGCAAAATAAGCACCCACCCTAAAGGTTACTATGAAACTTTTCAAAGAAAGAGAAGTGTACAAAACATTATTACATTACACTTTGTGAAAGAAGGAGCTTAGGGAAAAGATAATTTAGCTTAATTTATTTTCTACCATCAAAAGTAATCTATTTTTTACATAAAAACTTGCTATGCACATTCTTAATAAAAGTGAGAAATTGTATTCCTTATATTTTAGCTGATATATAGAAGAAACTCTTCACAGTTTTGTTAGTGATTGTGAATTTTATGCAAGTTATATTCTACATTATTTCACTTAATCTTTTTTGAAATTTACATCACTTAAACTAATCAAAGATTAAATTATCTCAGGATTATCTTTTAGGATTGTTGGAAACCCAAATTCCTGGCATCATAAAAGGACTTCTCTAATTTGGCCTAAGTAATCAAATAGGTTGAATTGTTATCTGTAATAATCTTAATATTAGATTCTTGCTATTTGCTCAATCATTTCATGTAGCTAATTCCTCAAAGCAAGTTACAAAAGTCTGATAATATATTGTGTAGCATCAACCACTGCCTTAACAAACATTTTGTAATTAATAATTCAAAATTATTAAATATCAAAATTGTACAATATTTAAATGAATTTGTAAATGCCTTTATTGACGTATTAAGGTTAGACAATATGTGCTATTTTTGAATGTTTAAAATTTCTGCCACACAGCATTTCTGATTTTAGTCATTACCATACAAAAGGTCATGAGGCACCTGCTAATATTTATGGTATGCTTTAGTGCTACATTTTGTTTATACATGACCTGTTTTTCTCTTTAAATACTTTGCTTTTGTTAGAAAAGGTTCAATAGATTTTACTCAACCTTTATTTCTTGTTGAGCATGTAATTTCTTTAAAATGCTTTTCTAAGTTATCTGATTGTTGCTGAGGGGGCCTTGTTGAGGTGCAGCATTACAAGTTCATCACTATGGCACTTTAGCAGGTTTAGTTATAGGGCTTTACACAACTGCTTGTCATTTGTTATGTTTTATCTTTTATTGTAACACCTAAATTTCACAGGCTGAAGCATGCACTCAGTTTAGGCATACTTAGCATATAGGATATATACTCTGCACTGAAAAACTTTTAGGGCTCCTCTCCTTCTTTATTTAAATTAGGGCTCCTGTCTAACATGACACTTTCTTTTAAGGTTCTCTGTTTTGGGTTGGCCAAGTGTGGCTATGCAGACTTCCATTACCTGATCTCCTGGCTATCATTAACTTTTAGTAAGAATAGGCCCATTTAGCTCTAGAGTCTGGCTGTTAATTATTGAAACATTTGCAAATCCTGGTGTTTATCTATGCAGATTTCCATGCTGACCATGATGACCACTGCAGGACACTCTCACCTCAAGTATGTTTTATAATTAATGGTACCTCTGTGAAAGGGATCCTGGAAGAAGAAACAAAATGAAAGAATGAGCAAAATTACTAAAGTTGCAGAGACTCTATATGTTTGGAAGTGTGAAACAACCTATGTGGCTGAAAAATCTTGCTGCTGATAGCTGAAATTAATGAAAAACAATATTTTTACTAACTAACTAAAGCCTAACCACTCCACCAAAGATTGCCATCAATGAAAGCTGTCTCTGTTCAAGCCCCTTGCACATTTTGATATGCAAAAGGAAATGCCAAACACATGCAGTAAGAAACCAATTACTTCCACATCTCAATTTAACCCCCAGCCAGAGTATGATCTAAATTTGAATTTTGAACAACAGGTACTTTTTGAAAGTTAACTATAAATATGCTAGCAATTAATTTGGAAATGGTTGAAGTAAATTCTTTGAAAATCTTATCTCTAGATTTTATATTGGTTTACTTATTTATACAGAATGTCAAGCTAAATGGTAAATGCAGTAGTAGTGGTTTGGGCACATATCAGGAGTGACTCAAGTGTCCTTGATCCAAACCATGAACCTGCATTTAAGTTAGCAGTGCTACCAATCACAATAAAGGAGGAGATATCAGAGTCAGAGATTATAGAAAAACAGAGAGACAACATGATACTAAGCAAAATTATAAAAAATTTACAGGAACCAAGTTTGAAACTATCAAAGTTAACCTCAAGCTACTATGAGAGGTACAAATGGAAGAAAAACAAGAACAGACTACTATACATGGAAGGACAAAACAAATGGGAATTAGTAAGGAAAATCCATGAAAAGGGCCATCTAGGCATCATGCTGACAGAGAGTACATTTAATGCAATGTTTATCACAATGGCAATAAGGAAAGTAACAGAAAAGATAATCAATAAATGCATGAAATGTCTCCTTCATAACAAACAACATTTTCCAATGCAGAGAGCACCTCTGGAAAAGATCATAGTGATGCAACCAAATGAGATCATACACATAGATCTAGAAATGTTGTCAAAAGATGAGGAAGGATGTCAGTACCTACTAGTGATGGTGGACAATTTCACCAAGTATGCGAAGTTAATCCTGATGAAAAACACAATGGCTGAAACAAGCACTGATATAGTAATGAAAGAATGGATCCTAAAGTTTGGGCCAATGGAGATGATAATCACTGATAAGGGGCCACAATTTGAAAGCAATCTATTTCAAGAGATGACATGCTTACTGGAAGTAATGAGTGAAAGAACAACAGTGTACCATCCACAGGTGAATGGTGCAGTGGAGAGACTGAACAGAACCTTGATTAAGTTAATTAGAGTCACAACTTCAAGGATAGGGGGTCGCAAATTGAGAGAAGTAATCGAAATTATTGAGTATTTTTACAATACGTCTGTACATCTGTCAACCAGGATAACACCATTAAGGCCATGTTCAGAAGATCAACTGAGGAATCAAATAACAGCAATACATGAGACAATGTGCCATAACATGAAGAAATTAGTCATGAGACAACAGCATAATTACAACAAAAAAATCTACATAAGATAGGCAACACAGTTGATGCATTCACACCTATTTAAATTACAGACACAAACCAGGTCCAAAAATTAAAAACAGTTTGGTCAGGTCCATATAAAATAATGCAAGTATTACCAAATAATGAGTAAATGTTAAATAATGATAGATTACTGCATTTCCAGAACCTAAAACAAGTGATGGCAGATATCAAAGAATTGATATTAGGTGAAAATGCTGAGTTTAAAATATATTGCATTAACAGTAACAAGATTGCATATGATGAGTGAATTAGATAGTTTGCTGGAGGAAGGCTTCAACAAAAAAAATTGTCCTGCCAAGGCATGCAGCAAGAGATAAAAATATATATGACCCAGAAATATGGGATATAAATTTACTGCCTGAATTAAGGAAAATCAAACAAGTTGCAACAGCCACTGAGGAAGAGAGTGCGCCAAACCCAAAGACCTGAGGAGATGACAACATCAAACCTGCAGAGAAGAATATGAAGCAAATCTTGAACCAGACGTCCAATGGAAGACAGAAGGGATGAGAACCAACCCCTGACTAATCAAAGGCACAGAGTGAGAAGTGTCTGAGTAGTCCCCAATGCCAATTCAAGGGCAGGGAAACAAGAAGACATAATGCTGATTTGAGGGCACAAAGAGAACTGGTGAAAAGCAACACAACTTTCCTTTCAGTCCACCTTGCTGATTTGAGGGCAGTGCAACTATTGGAGTTCCAGGGGAAGGTGAAAGTGGGCAAAGAACTGTGCATATACAAAAGTGATTTGAGGCTGACATATCAACAGAACCCACAGCTGGTCAATTGCTGAAAGCGTCAACTGTGAGCTGATTCAAGGGCAAATCAGTGGAAGCCATCAGCATGGACTCACTTGATGGTGAGCCAAGCACCAGTAGGCCATTATGGATTACACTGCTACATGCCCCCTCTGAAAGCACATCAGAAAGAACAGTACACTCAAAAGAAAGAGAAAAAAAGGATGTTGAAAATAGATAGGTAAACCCTGCACCCCTACTTCATGGGAACAGTAAAAATGAGAAACAATACATATCAGAAGTTGTCATCAGAAACAAAAAGTCATATACAAAAAATAGCAAAGGCAGAGGTGAACAACCTACCCATAGTATTAGATGCACAGAAAAAACTGATGGTCAAAATGATAATAAGTTATCAATGAGAATTTGATGAGAAGGTGGAAAGGCCATGTAGCATGGTTCATGTCACATTTGACAAGAACTTCACATTGGAAACAGTCCAAGGAATTATGGCATACATTGAACAAATCACACAAATACCAGAGATCAATATCAACAAAGACAACTTAATGATTATCCACATTCTGAGACAAAGAATACAACAAAAATCTAGAAAAACAACTAGACCAAGCACTAAGGATGGCAAGAGTGCAGGGCATAAGAATAGTGATCATCAGCAGAACCACACTCAAAGAACTACCACCATTCCTGGGCAAGTTACAAATGCAAGTAGAAAACGTCTTCCTGTCAGAAAAGATAACAACAGAAACAAGATTAGCAGAACTAATACACCTGGATTTGCAAATCAATTATTGGGTAGCCTATTGTAGACTGATGGTAGATCTTTGTATAGCAATAGATTTATACAAACAAATAAAAACAATAGAGATGACAACAGATGCAGAGGGCATGGAGAAAGCAAACAGGCTATTCATTAAGTGAAGCCTAATGCAAAGACAAGAACACATAAAAAGGATACAGGAAATTTGGAATAAGATGAAATTACAAAAGAAGACAAAAGAAGAATGGCCAGAAATACACATCAAGGCCCCATCAAAAAAATACCACAAGAAAGTTGAGGTAGCACTTTCAGAAATCAACAGAGTGTATGAATTAAATTCAACAAAATATTTCAAAAATATGTTATTCAAGGAAAAGAATTCCCCAGAAATCAGATTCAGAACATCAGCATGGCTGCTAGGAACATCAGCATGGCTGCTAGGAATATTCACAACACAGGAGCAGGAATTAAGGCTACCAATCTTAAGATCTGGACGACACAAATTAATGAAGGCAAAGAAGTATGAAATAGCATTATCTCTAGTAAGCATGCAAACAAAAAAATTGTTGCTTAAAGGACACATTGAGAAGCTGACATCCCTGAAAAAATCAAAAAACCAATGCAAGAAATTGAAAAGTTAATCAGTAGATTAATTGTCAACAAAAGCCCACTGGGAAGAATGTCAACAGTTGACATAGTGAATATAACTGGGATCTCAATGGAAGAAATAACAGTATTTGATGAACCCATGAGAATTCACTCCAGAAATTATCAGTATTTGAAGAAAGAGCAAACAGTAGCATTGATGAAATTAATGTTCACAGAGGCATTCACAAAAACAAAACTAGAAGAGATGCTAAAACCATGCAATCAGTTGGCAGTGGACATATAATGCATTACATCAAAGCTGGAAGTCAATGACAAGATTCAGGTGAGAATGAGGAAAAGAGGCCTAACACAAATCTTCTGGGAAACATTAAAGGAAAGTAAGATGAATTACCCAGCCATGATTGGACTGGCAACAGTCAGAATACTATACAGAGATAGAGCAACAAATAAAAATGAAAAATTCTCATATGCACTCCACCACAGACAGTTTCTATTCTGATGGTACTCTAATGATGGAGAATACTGAAAAATGTCAAGATTGTGAAAGCCTTCTTACATGAATATAAGACTTACATTAGTATGAAAGAAGGAGCTAAAGCAATAGTTGAAAGAGATGATTATAAAAAGATGAAGGAAATATTTGATAAAAAATGATAACAAGGAAAAGGTATAAGTTGAGGAAGGAATAACTCCTTATCAACTATACACTCAAGGAAAACCAATTAATGAACAATTAAAAGAACTATGAGAAGAAATAGATAAATAAACAACAAAGGCAATAATGCTATTTTTGGGAGTGAATGATGTAGTGTGGTTGGACTTATGGGATAAAGAGTACCAGTTCTATGATGCAAATTAGTACTTGTTGTTGAACAATTAGGAGTTTTTCTCTGTTTAGCTGGCTATCAATTCTTTTGTTTACATGTATCTAATAATTGATATCAGTAAAAGGGCTGGACAGCCTACCATATGTTATACATATTTTATATTATAGACTTAGGTGACCTATAATAGACCAATAAAGAGACTGACCATGTATTGTTATTTAAATGCAGGTTAGGAAGCTGGAAGTTACTATATAACTTATTTTAATTAAATTAATTAAAGTCAATAGTTTTTGGTAATGGCTAAAGTAATAATTATTAAGCAGCTAGTGACATTGCAAGGTTGTGAAGTAACATAAATACACATTACAAATTGAGTTTAAATCAGTTACAAACAGCATTGAGAACTACACTGAGTCAGGATAGGGAACACATAAGAACATCATTGGGCTGAGACTTGGAAGTAATTGATCAGCAATTGAAACACATGTGGATTGATTCAGAGATCAGAGTCAGCCAGAGGCCATAGCCAGATCACTTAGCAGAACTATTATGGTGGTATACCTAAACAGTATCAAGTTACTCTAGTTAAGTAAAGGTTAATGAAACATATCTAATATCAGAGTAAAGAGTTAACATAAGTACATCCCTACCCACAGATAACAAGGAACAATTTAAAAGAATGGTTTAATCTCTGTTAATGCTTGGTAGTGGATGCTAAACTAAATGAACCAGTGCCTTCACAAAAAACTCTGGGATATCAGGTTAACCACCCATCCCTTCTGATAAATAATGCAATTCCTCAACAATCAATATAACACCATCTCCATCACCAATAAATAACAGTTTTTTAGAAAACATTAATAACAAACTTGATATACTAAGTAATTGGCTAATGTAGCTTCTGCTATCAAGCTTTAACATAGAGTAAATTATTCTTTTAAATCATTGTTCCTCATAATATGCAGGTAGGGATGTACTGATGTTAACTTTTTAATCTGACATGAGATACATTATCTTTAACCTTTGTTTAACTTAAAGTAACTTGATACTGTTTAGGTATACATCTATCACAGTTTTCTCTGTGATTTGGCTATGGCCACCAGCTGACTCTGATCTCTGAAGCAATCAACATGTGCCTCCATTGTCAATCAAGAAGCTCCAAGTCTCAGCTCATCAAAGTACTTATGTGTTCAGTATCCTAACTCAGTGCAGCTCTCAATACTGTTTGTAACTGACTTAAACTCAATTTGTAATGTGTAATTATGATACTTCACAACCTGGCAATGTCACTAGCTGTTTAATAAATATTACTTCAGCCATTACCAAAAACTATTGGCTCTAATTAATATAATTAGTTAAAGTAAATAATCACTTGCAGCTTCCTACCTTACATTTAAATAACATAATACATGCTCAGTCTATTTATCAGTCTATTTATAGGTCACCTAATGTGACAGTGTAATACAAATATAACCTACATTAGGCTATCCAGCCTTATCTCTGATATCAATTATTTAATACATGCAAACAAATGAATCAATAGTCAGCTAAACAGAGGAAAACTCCTATTCATACACCTAACCTAAATGCAGGTTTATGGCTTGGATCAAGGACCCTCGAATCACTCCTGATGTGTGTCCAAGCATGTACTACTGCATTTACTGTTTAGCTTGACATTGATTAATAATAAGCAAACCAAGTTAAATCTAAGAATAAGATTTCCAAAGAATTTACTTCAACAGTATTCCAAATTGAATTCCACTCTATTTATACTATAATTCAATCCCTACCTTCAGATAACAGGAAACAAAGATTTAAAAGAATGATTTGATCTCTGTTAATGCTTGGTAGCAGATGCTACATGATGATGGAACTAGACCACTAATAAACACCACTCATTTAGCTTGACATCATAATAAATATGCNCTACATTAGGCTATCCAGCCTTATCTCTGATATCAATTATTTAATACATGCAAACAAATGAATCAATAGTCAGCTAAACAGAGGAAAACTCCTATTCATACACCTAACCTAAATGCAGGTTTATGGCTTGGATCAAGGACCCTCGAATCACTCCTGATGTGTGTCCAAGCATGTACTACTGCATTTACTGTTTAGCTTGACATTGATTAATAATAAGCAAACCAAGTTAAATCTAAGAATAAGATTTCCAAAGAATTTACTTCAACAGTATTCCAAATTGAATTCCACTCTATTTATACTATAATTCAATCCCTACCTTCAGATAACAGGAAACAAAGATTTAAAAGAATGATTTGATCTCTGTTAATGCTTGGTAGCAGATGCTACATGATGATGGAACTAGACCACTAATAAACACCACTCATTTAGCTTGACATCATAATAAATATGCAAACTGTAATAACAGAACAAAATAAGAATTCCAAATAAAATTCTTTATCAATTGCTTACAAGGTTTCAAATCTATTTATAGTAAATTCAGAAAAGTACCTGTTGATTTCAAATTTGAACTTTCGTCTGCCAATATGGTAGCTAAAAATAATGGAAGTGATTCGCCCTCTTGTTTTGCCAAAAGTATTATTATCAACAGATACTAATCTTTCAAAGTTGACACTTATTGTTTCTTGGTTGTATGATACAAATTAATCTAACTGATCTAATAATTTTACAATATTGCTAATCATAATTTGTCTTTGATCTTAGTCTCCTTCCAAATTGATGTTATACTTGATTAGTTTGGATGATGCTACATTCATCTGATAGTCCATTATTCTATAGATGTTGTTTCCTATTATTCATCATAAATATCTTTTAGGTCACACATACCACATCAACATACTAATTGACATTTTGTAAATAACAATTCTGTAATCTCATCTGTTTTTATTGATTCTGTCATGAATATTATCTCACATGATCTTTTTTGTTTTTCTTTCATCAGACCATATTGTCAGAGAATAATGCATTTTCTGTTATTGTTTCTTCTAATAATGGTTCTTCTATCAAGATATTTTCTTTGTCTCCCTCCATAACATTTAATTTGTTGGCTGTGGTGTTCCAAATTTTTTTAAATTAACTTTTTCAATTGTTTACTGAGTATGTGGAGAGATTAGAATTGTTGACTCACTCAGAAGTTGTTCTTCATCATATAAATTGGTTTTTGATTTTGTTGTTATTTTGATTACATGCACTAATTGATCATTTCCTCTTCATGAAGTATTTATTTGTTGTACTAATTTTACTGAAACTTCAAGTAGGGTAGATCTCACTATATTGTAGTGCTAGTTCATCCTTCCAGTTCATCTATTTCAAATTGTTCACTGTGTTCCTTATCTATAGCATATCAAATGATTGCCTTTCATTAAAATTCCAGTGTTTACTTAATGTTGTCTTCAAAATATTTAATATTTGGTTTTGCTTGTTGCTCCCCATACATATTTTCTGTTATTGCCTGACAAGAATTGGCACTGTGAATGACAAATGCCTGGTATAAATGCAATTTTCATTATTGATATCTTTATCATGGGAGATTCTTTCTTTATAGCTCAAATGAATAACTTTTCTGCTCATGTAGATGCTAATTTCAATGTACTTGGAGAAATAATTTAAGTTAATAACCATCATTTCAGATTAGCATCAATAGGTGATATCATTATTTCAAATTGTTTCTTAGTTGAGATAGCATCTCTTGTATGTTAAAAATATTGCTAAAATCCAGATCACTTGCTTTGGCTTTACTTCCAGAATATATTTGTCAGTAAAAATTGATTTTTGTAAATCTGGTGTTTCCTTCATTTCCCAGAATTTTTGATTTTTCCAATCAATTGTCCATTTCAATTGTCAAGTAATAATTTTGATCCAAACCTTTAATTTCAGTGACAGGCCAAGATTCATCAGTTTGTTTTCAGCTTTTAGTGTTTCCCACATGTTGTTGATATTTGCTAACACTGATGTTCTTTGTGTAAATGCAAGTGATATGTGCTTGCTTGTTACTTCAATTAGTTGACTTTTATAGGCTAATTATTCCATGACTCTACTAAGTATTAAAATATCAATGGCCAATAATGGTTCAACTATAATGTTAAATGCAGTGTTTAGCCAGTATAACATAATATTCAAACTGATTAGATTGGTAATGTTGTGTTTTAGATCCAGGCCCATAGCATGCATGGCAATTAGATAGTCAGTGACTACCATAAATATTAATAAAAATAATGGTACAATTTCAATTTTTATTTCCTCAGATTATAATTGATTATTCTATTGATGTACATAAAATTATAATCTATAGAGACCACATGGGTGTATAATTTACAGGCAAGAATATGAACTTTCAACTTACAATCACTAATTGAACATTTGTATGCCATACACAGCAAAATTGTGAATTCTGATGTAGTAAGAATTTAAAATGCCTACTACATGCATATATATTTAATAGCACAAACTCTTTCTCCACACTTGTTGCTTCTAAACACATATCTGTTTGGTGAAGAATACTGTAAATAATCAAATCCACTTGAGGTGCAATTGTGAATATTGAGGTAGTCTGATTTTAAACTGACTACTACCCACATATTTATTGAAAAGCACAGCTCTCTCAACACATTTCTGATTTGAGGATAATGTGCCAATAGCTATTTAACTATTGAATTATGCAAAATGTGGCAAAATTCTGCATTAATAGTAGCCAGATTTAGAAATGACTACAATCAGATATATTGACTTAATATGACATTACTATTTGATTGGATTGTTAATGTATAATCACAGGGGAGCTCTGACTACTCCAGTAGTACTAGGAAACTCAATTAATAAGTAGAAGGTTGCAAAGGCTACCATTGTAGAGAGTGATCCACATTCCAAAAGAAAAACAGAACATTGGTAGTTTGCCAGTTCAATATAGAAACAGAAAATATTTCATTAAGAATTATCTTCCAACAGCAACCAATTCACATGGCATCACGCCAAAGTGATATCCTTGAATTGATCAAAGCTCACAAAGGTGCTACTTGTGTGTCTCTAGTGGTTAATTTCTAGCTCAATTAAAACAGATCTCAATTGTTCTTATTTCCTCAGCCTATTGTATATAAATAATAAATATTGCATGTAGTTGCCATGCATTTGCATTCAGCAGCAGTATATTATCATCACAGTTTAATTTATTAAGTGCAATGTATGAATAGAAATGATCAAGTAAAGTTGTTATTTCCTATACTTCGTCACAAAAATAACCATGATTTGGGCTGCCAACTGGAAGAGAGTGTCTTGTCATCCTAAACACAGCAGAATAACTCCCAAATTGTTGCTGGAACTTAAGTAATAATTATAACTCAACAATCCATTGAAGAATCTAAAAGGGTTAGCATAATAGATAAATCAAAAAAGAGCAAACACAATTGAAGTGAGACAAATTATATTGTGCAATCACTACAGGTCTCTCAAGTATTTATAACAAATCAAGAATTATTTACAAATTTCACATTCAAGTTCTCTCACAAAATTATAGAGCTATTACATGTTGATCTAAAATGAGGGGACAGATAATTATAATTTAAATAAGTCACTAGAAAAACAGATAGTGAAGAATCACAATGTAATAGTGATGTAACAAACTAATTAAACTAATTTAAGGCAGTATTTAGCACAAGTACAAATGATAATTGATCAAAATTAAAAAGGGGCCCTGAGTTACTCTACATTAAATATCATAAAGTGAAAATACCATTGTGGAACCAGTATAAAAAATCATGGCCTGGTTATAACTCTGCTATGTACTATGAAGTTGCATTGAATATAATCTTTATATATGTATTTTTAGGAAATTTTATAGTAAAGTCATTAATTTCAATGCAACCTGCAAAGACAAAAAACATTGTAATAGTCTTAGACAAATGATTTTGTATTGCTTTGCTTTGACTACCATAAATGTTGTCCATTATTGTTTCTTTTCTCAGTAATGATTGGGGAATGCCTACATATATGTATTGTGTTACCACACTATGTAACTTAACATTTTGTGTTTTTACTAGCCAGAAAAAGTTATATATGCAATGTTCTATCTTTTTATCAGTGACTTCTTCCTTTTTTCAAAAAATAGATAATAAGTATTGTTTTGTGTTACAGGTTGATAAATTTAATTTTCTGATTTGCTTTCTTTTCAGTATAAATAACTGTAAGTTATTAATTCTACTGGATCCACTGAAATGGGTATGTAGTGTACTACAAAAGTAGCTCCTTTGATCATTTCATTAATTTCTTCTGGGTATATAATTATATTCTTTACTAAAGGCTTCTGTTTTCCATCTATAACTAATGGAACTAGTGGTATATCAGTTTTCAGTTCATCTGAAGTTAATATTGAGCATAAAGCTTATTCCTGTTCTAGAGAAAGTTTCTGTTGAGCCAATAATTGTATTTTTCCAGAAGTAATAAAACAAGGGTTTGCAATCTGTTTAAGTACTGAATAGGATTGAAGAGTTCTCTTAGCTAATGCATAGCACTTGTGCAGCTTAGAATTATCTTCATTGATAATCACAGTTTCTCTAGAGCTATTAACCATATAACCCAAAATCATTTTTAGGGACTTATTGACTGGTGTAATATTAATATTATATTTCACAAAATATATTGATGGGGTGTCCATGTTTTGGGGTTCATTTCTCTCTCTCTTGCTTTTGTCAGATGTTGGTGTCACATATGGACTGGTTATTGAGTTTGGAGTTTGAGATTGTCAAATTGTCCTGGTCTATGACTCAACACTCTTGTTAGAATCCAGTGTCACATAAGACTTAAATGCTGACATCTGGTCAATCATACTCCTCTTCTACAGTGACACATAGGAGTCAGGAGTTTTTAGTGGTAGGGTAATTTTTCTTTGATTTCATTGTTAACTGCTTTTGTTTTGTGGTAAATGAATTGTGCTGTACTCTCCTGCACTTCATCACTGTGGCATACTGAGGAGAACATTTTTGTACTCTTCATTATGTGCTGATTTTTTCACTTTGATTTTTCTTTGGACTGCTTCTTGAATATGGATTTTTTATTCCTAAATATATCATTTGTTTTACATTCCCATTGAGTGAGATTATTAATGATCTTGATTTTAATTCCTTTTTGCAGTTTTTTTATTACAAATATTATTCTTCTCATTAGACTTAATAAGATTTTTTACTCCTTCTTCATCCACTGGATCGCATTTGGTGGTTCATGAGAATTAGAGAACAAATTTTATACATTATACCAAGTGTTGTATATGCTTCTTTACCAAACATCCCCTTAAATGGTGATATTTGTTAGGTTGAATATGCCAAAATATTATAATATTATCTCAATTACATCACTCTAATATGCTTTAACAGTGCTCTGTTTATTTGCTCCACTGCAACATTTGTTTGTGTGGTATGCTATAGTACTGCTACAAATCATTTCATTACTCAAATTTTGATCCTCTATCTGCAATGATATTAGGAGGAGGGCTTAATTGTTCTAACCATGTTTTTACTAGTGCTTCTGTGACTTTTTTAAAAGTGATTCTATATATATATTCTACTATACTTTGTGAAGTTATTGACAATTACTAATAATTATTGATATACATTTTTGTCTTTTGATAATTTCTTTATGTCTACATGTATTGTTTGATTCAGCATGTTTATGGCATTTAATCAAGTGTTGTCCACTATTGTGGAAAGTGTTTACTATTATTTAAAGCCATTGTTTACCCTTGATAATGACATCTTTTACCACAATTTGTGCAGATGTCCTCATGTAACTTGTGTCAAAAGTTTGTTCAATCTGATGGATGCCAATGTGTCATTTTTCATGATTTTTTCAAATCAGGTCTCTTTTATAATACTTAGGTTTAAGCATTAATGCTTTCTCTCCTGAGTTTTTTTGATCTAGTTTTACAAGCTCATACAAGTGCAAGTTCTTGGCATTCCAAGTATTGAAAAACCCTGAAAGTAACTACCTAAAAATTACTTGTTTGAGATTCATCAAAAATATTTGATAAAAACTAGAACATTTTCCAGTAAAACCAGATTTTGAGTACTTGGAATATTAAAAACTCAAATGAGTCTGTAAAACAGAAAAACTCAGAAAAGAAATTATTGAAACTCAAACTTAAACTTGTTTGAAAATCCACTAAAAAATACCATAGAAATTGAATTTTTTAAATTTCAGTTTCTTTGTCAATTGTAACTGATTATTGTTTAGCTTACAAAGCTTGGAATTATGGTAAAATAAATACTTTGTTACTCTAAGAAACACAGAATTAAAAAAAATTGATCAAAGTCTAGCTTGATTTGAAAACCCTGACTAAACTCCTTTTAAAGCATAGTTATGAATATGATAACCAAATTTATAATGGAAGCATGAAATAATTCAACTTAACTTTAATTATGTCACTATTCAGAAAGAGCTATATTAGTCGTTTGCAAATTGAATATTTGGTAATCTGTAATTTGAATTTCTTATTTAAGCGTTATATAATAACTTTATTAAATCACATTGCTTATTTTAAAAATTGTTTGTAGTTTTAAATGATTGAACTTTATTTACGCCTTATAAATACCTGCAGGGTTTTCGAGTAGAGTGGGAATAAATAATGAATTTATTATGATTTTTGGAAATAACAGTACTAAATATTTAAAGCAAGAGGTTTTTATGGAAACAGAAGTACAAAGCTGTTGGTGAACATAGATAGCTTTTGTGAAAATGCACCATGTATCGTATTTGGTCGTTTTCTAAAGATGTGTTAAGGCCTGTGTTGTTGTTTTCAGAGAAAAGGTGAATGGTTTGGAGAACTCACGACTTTCTAAACAGTCATTTTATGACAAATTTGTTTAATGATGCTACATGGGCTTTATTACCAGAGGATGGTTGGCATGATTGTTGATTTGTACAAATACAGTCATTTTTTTCTGCAAACTAGCAGTCAATTGAAACTTTATGGTATTCCATTAAGTCTTCTGAAAAACTTACGGCTGTGCTCCACTGACGTTGTTAATTGGTTACAAAGGCAGTTTCAAAATCTCCTGTAGTTGAGACGGATGCTAACCACATTTCCATGTTTTGTCAAGCTAATGGCTTGAAACTCAACCAGCGGAAATGCCAGCAGATGCTTATCACCCTCTCTAAAACAGCCGCCTTTCTTCTCCCTGATGACTTCCCGGTTGTAGATAGATTGAAAATTTTGGGGGTCATTGTCTCAATTTTCTGGATCATTTCAACTCCTGCATCAAGAAGGCCTCCTTAGACAACTGAAACCGGTATGTAACCAAGGTGTGCTCTTTTCAGTATTTCGCTCATGCATTATCTCCGTTTTTGACTATTGTTCTCCAGTTTTTGTCGGTCTCGGACGGACAGTTGAAGAATGAGTCCAACGCCTTTTAAACCGAGCTGTTAGCATCATTTCTCCTCAACTCTGCGCCTAGTTCCCACTACAGGCAGCTTCTCCTCGCGAAGAAGCTATCCGTAAGATACTCCCACTAAACCCATCACCTGCATATCCTCTATCCCGAAAAACACACCTCATCAAGACGTCTCAAGCACTTCTCTGGGCCGTGTAAGCATACGATCAAAACAGTTCTTTCCTCACATGACCACCCTAAAAGACTGATATACTCTTTTTATTCCTTGCAATTGTTTAAATATACGATTATCTATCTATGTCGATTTACTTTCAATGAAGTCTCTGTGGCATTAAAAAAAGTCTTTGTATATAAACTAGCTAAAAATACCCTTTCATCCTTGAAAAAAATTTTTAGTTTTGAATTTTGCATCTCGCTTCAAAATACAGTTACGCAAGACTCATTTAATTACTATGGTTGCTTACATCGAAAGGTTCAATGACTTATATGTATTTGCGATTGCGTATTGCATACCTAATGCAGTGATGGGAAACCTGCTACACATAAATGTAATAGGCACAAAATACGCCTTTAGGGAAATAAAGTGTAAGCTTCAGTTAATAAAAGTTAATTATACTGTATATTGCAACTTCCTAATTCCAGTCTCTTCCAATCAAATTAGCTTATTGAAAATATATATTTGGTTGCCAGAAAATATTTCATGTAATAAATTTTTAATAGTTTTTTTGCATTATTATAGATTTCTTCGGGGATCAAATAAATTCTATTTTTAACCATATAAGATTTTTTGAATGCAAAAGAAACTTTCTTGAATGAAGTAGACTTCATTGAAATCAAATCGACTTAATTAAGTTCAACAGTAACTCTCTTGACTGCAACACAGACTTTATTGAAGAAAAATTACTATAATTTAGTTCGTTTTTGTGGTATCTTTGTCTTTTTAGGTTTAGCAGTAAATAAATGAGCTGATTCGTTTTCATTATGATTTTGTGAATGTGAGGTCGGTAAATACATGTATCTGATATTTTCATACCCATAATAAAAATTGGGCAAAAGAAGACTTGCCAATCACATCAAGAAATGTACTAAATTCTCTTAGATTTGAAGTAGGTGATTAGCAATTTAGAATTTTTCTGAAGGAGCCTGCATGTAAAGATATGGCAATTGAAAAAACTAAAACCGCAAACTTTACTAAAAATTAAAATTGAACCAAAATTATTTTAGCAAGACCAATTTTTTTTCGGATTCTTGAAATTGAAAATATTTTAGCTCTGGCAACAGTTGCAAAATTTCCTTAATGAATAATGAGAACATTATTTTTCAGAGTAATTATTTATAAATTTATTTTCAGTTTTGGGCTTGTCAATATGTATAATGTACGTTTGACAGTGGCATAAATGAATGAGATGACGCTCTCTTTACTGTCTTCTGATTTTGTATATCCTTATTCGTTCATGCGTTACGAGCGTTTAAAGTTCTTTCAGAAAATCACTAAAAATATTAAGAAATTCCAAACATTTTTAAGATTAATGATGCTTAATTCTTTACACATGCTCACATAAAAATATTTTCGAGCCTCAGGTCCCGAAAGGGTTTATAACCTGATCACGGCCCACTTTACCGAAGCCTACTGTGAAATTACCATTCGCAAGCTATTTAAAAATTCTGTTTAAAAAATCGCAGTAATGCAGAGCTTGTAACATTGCCACTCCCGACCTACGATTTTTATTTCTAAATATATACAACCTTGAATGAATTTGAGAGACTCAATTGTCGAATTTAAAATGGAGGTTTTCAATTGTGCTGCTGCTAATTACATCTTGATTCTCAACCCTCCAACAGCTGTTGAATTTTTTTCCTCGCCGCCGAGATCAAAAAATCTTCGATGTCTTTCCTCTGCAGAGCTCTTGTTCTACTTCGCCTATTTCTTCCATCTGCTCCTACTTTATCTGCTATGATTCCTTGCTGCCATAAAACCTGACTTGTTTTTAATAATTTGTAGTGTTTGCTTTCAGTGCTAATAAAGTCATTCATTATTATTATTAATAATAATAATAATAATGTGGAAATTGCTAACCAGTGATTTCAAATAGGCTGGCATGTTACTTAGAGCAGAATAGGTTGATACCAGAGGAGCAAAAGGGATGCAGGACGAAGACAAGAGGATGCAAAGATCAGTTGTTGATAGACCAGGCAGTGGTGGAGAATTGCAGAAGAAGGAAGACAAACTTGGCAATGGCATGGATAGACTACAGGAAGGCATATGACAGCATTTCACATGAGTGGGTATTGAAGCCGTTAGAGGCTAATGGAGTTTCACAGAAATGGGTTGAGTTTCTAGAGAGGGAGATGGGAAAGTGGCAGACTGAGATAGACGGGCATAGGTTGAGGTTTAGACGGGGTATATTCCAGGGAGACAGCTTAGCGCCACTACTGTTTGTAGTTAGCTTAATACCTATAACAGAA
>CABFPE010000004.1:1005765-1020367 GCA_900660155.1 Hofstenia miamia | reverse complement strand
AGGGAGGGAAAGGGCTGCTAAGTGTGGAGGAGACTGTAGAAGCAGAAGCACTAGGGCTAAAGGAATATGTAGAAGAGCAACCGAAGGGGTTCCTACTAGAGGTCACTAAGGAGTTAAAGAAGATAAGAACTGAGAGTGAAGGAAAGAATATATACCAGAGTAGGATGGAATCAGAGATACAAACAAGGTATAGGCAGAAGGCAATGCATGGAGAATACTGGAGGAACACAGAAAAGTGTGATAGAGAAGAGAGCAACAAGTGGTTAAAGAAGGCAGGACTGAAGAAAGAAACAGAAGCACTAATAATGGCAGCACAGGAGCAAGCAATAAGAACAAATTGGGTGAAGAACATATAGACAGAAGAGTAGAAGTAAGTGATAAGTGTAGGCTGTGTAAGAAAGAGGCGGAGACAGTAGATCATCTGATAGCAGGGTGTGAGAAGTTGGCACAGAATGAGTATAAGTTCAGGCATGACAAGGTGGGAAGAATGGTACACTGGAGTTTGAGCAGGCAGCATGGGTTAGAAGCAGGAGACAAGTGGTATGAGCACAAGCCACAGGGCGTCATAGAAAATGAGAAGGTTAAGATACTGTGGGACTTCAACATACAGACGAGCAAAGTGATAGAAGCACGGAGGCCAGACATAGTAGTGGTAGACAAAGAGAAAAGATTAGGAACAGTGATAGACATAGCAGTACCAAAGGACAGAAATGTAGAAAGCAAGGAGAAAGAGAAGATAGACAAGTATAGAGAGTTGGCAGAGGAAATATAAAGGCTGTGGAAGTTAAAGAATGTTGAAGTGGTCCCGGTAGAAGAGGTGAGTAAGAAGCATAAGAGATACTTGAATGAGTTGGGAGTACCACAGCGGGAAGGAGCAGTAGCACAGAACGCAGAATTGTTAGGATCAGCTAGAGTCCTGAGGAAAGCTCTCAGACTCCCTGGGAACTGGTGAGTTCCCCGAGCTGAGAGGGATACCAGCATGAAGCTGTGAGAAGTAAGAATAATAATAATAATAATAATAATAATAATAATAATAAAATAAGCAGCATTATATAAAACATGTGTTTCAGCAGTTGTGAAATGTCAGACAAATTACAAGGTAAACTCACTTTTGCCATTGTCATTGAGTAAGAGCTTAGTCAATGGCATGTTGATTCTTTTTCAGAGTTTGATCAAAAAGGTGATTTAAATTTGAAACATAAATATTTAAATATATTCTGAAATGGGCAACATACAATTTGACCAAACCGCACCCCTATTCATTGGCTGATCATTAACAAAGTTAATTTTGTTAACATGGTGCTACTCTAATGAAATTATTATTACCTTTCTTGGACGAAGGTACTGATTTCTTCCTGCAAAGAAGCTTAAAGTCTTCGATTTATGTATATTTTTAAAATTGTTTTTCGTTATGTATTCCCAAAAATTCGTCACCTCATCTCTTCCTCTCAGCATGGCAACCTTCCTGGTCGCTCTACGATTACTAACCTGCTCACTCTGATCGAAAACTGCTACTTTCACTCAGATAGTAATGATCCTGGTTGTATTATCTTTCTTGACATCTCAAAAGCGTTTGATCGTCTCCCTCATTCCATTCTGCTTGACAAGTTACGTTTATTTGGTTTTGATGTGGATTTCATCGAACTGTTCCAGTCCTACCTGACTAATCGCCACCAGTGTGTCAAAATCAACTCGTCTATCTCTTCTCCTGTCCCCGTTACTAGTGGTGCCCCTCAAGGCTCAGTGTTTGCTGTTCTTTTCTTCCTCGTTGCCATTAACGACCTCCCTCATTCTGTTCTCAACTCGTCTTGCCTGTTGTATGTCGATGACACTGCGATTTTTGATTTTGGTTGGTCTTTTGCGTCGAACATTTTTTCTGATCTTGAGCACTTGTCTACTTGGTCCTCTGTCAACCATCTCGATTTTAGCACTACCAAGACATGTGGTATTTCCTTTTCTGTGGCTCCCCCTTCTGATTTGCCTCTACCTGTGAACTTTGCGCCTCATCACACTCATCTTGGAGTTCAACTTGCTGCAAACTTAAATTGGACTGGACATGTGTCTTTGCGTCTCCGCAAAGCTAATTCCTCGCTATTTGCCCTTTTCCGTAATGTTCCTTTTAATACCTCGTCCGCTGTGAAACTCTCTTTGTTCAAGTCCATTCCTCGCGCCATTCTTCTCTACGCGTCTCCTTGTTGGTGGGCTTCTCGTGCTTTGTTCCACTCCATGGAACGTTTCCAGAAACGCGCTTTCAAATGGATTTCCTCTTTGGACTATAAAGACGCTCTGCTGAAATTCTCCACTCTCCCGCTGTCACTCTACTTCCATGCCTGTGATCTCCTTCTGTTCAATCGACTACTGACTCGCAAATTGGATCTTGATCCTTTTGATTTCATTAAGTTCTCCAATTCCTGCTGCACTCGCTCTGATGATGTTGTCACCTTCTCCATTCGTCGTACAAAGAAACATCGCACCCTTCACTCGTTTTTCAATCGTGCTTGTACTGCTGCTAATTACATCTTGACTCGCAACCCTCCAACAGCGATTGATTTCTTTTCCCCACCACCGAGCTTCAAGAAATCTTTGATGGCTTTCCTCTTTGCTGAGCCCTTCTCCGACTTCGCCTACTCTTCCATTTGCTCCTATTTCATCCCCTGTGACTGTCCTCGCTGCCGTATAACTTGACTTGTTTTTATTTTCTTGTTGTGTATGCCTTCAGCGGCTAAATAAAGTCATTGATTATTATTATTATTATTATTTATTTCTCTAAATTTGAATGAGTTTAAATATATTGTATTTTAGATTTTATGATACTAAAGAATTTTCCTTTGGTTTTAAAAAAACGATGGTTTTCTTTCGCTTCTTCACCTTGGAATCATATTAGTAAGGGTTCGAATGAGATTCGTTTAACGCAATCTCAAACTTTGTACTTGGAATATGGTTCATTGGCGCGCTTCAATGATTCCAGCTGTCTTGGTAATATTGGAAATAGTTCCGTTTTGGTCACTATCCAATCTGATAGAAGTGAAATGAAGCCACCTATAGCGGAAGGTACTCAGTTGATGGTGTCATATAAGCAAAAATCCGGATCGTATGGAAAAATTCCTCTCAATTTTCTTAGACGAGATGTCAAGGAGTCCGACAATACCATTCTAACTGGGCGAGCTATCGATAGATGCTTACGTCCGTTGTTTCCTAAATACTACCCTTTTGAAACTCAGGTTGAAACTTCAATGTAAATGCATTTCATTTTGCTATTTCTTAATTTTTTAATACCATATTCTACCTTTTCACAACTGAATTAAACAAGTTCATCAAAGTACAAATTTAACACATCAATTCTAAATTTAATCATAGTTATTTCAAACATTAATAAAGTTCACAATCATTTAATCTATGTTCGCTAGGAATAAAGTCATTCCCGGAAGATTGATAATGAGTTGACCAGTTGCCCAAACTTTCTCTAGAAGTAATATAGAATGCATTTATTGTGTTCTCCGCATCTTTCCATTTCCTTTTCATCGATCCTAAATTTTTACAGTGCAAAGTTTCACCATTTAAAGCGTTGCCCAAAAATGTGTGTATTCGGGATTCATGGGTAACAAGATCAAACTTCGGACCAAAATAGTGTTTGAATCTGAACAATATACGGCCTAGAAAAAATTCTGAATATTAACGTTTTAAAGCATATTTAGTGCTAAGATTATACAATATAATTATCTCGGTCAGTTGAGATTTAGCGCGTTCAAAAAGTTTCTGATTTATGCTTATGCTGATCATCAGTTGCGGTTAATTTAATGAAATGGAACGGAACATTTTTAAGTAAATTTTCCATTGTTCTTATATCTAGAAAGCATAACATGAATTTTTCTAACATAAACGCGATCGCGTGATCACTGAAAGATTCGAGGATTAGAGATTTATATATAGTTTCCGAATTACATAAAAACTAATTAGTTAATGACGTTATTCTAGTATGATTCTGACCGTTGATAAATTTTAAATAAGGCATACATGTAATTCTTTCAATGAATTTTTGTTATAAAAATGGAAAGTTTACGTTAGTCACCTAATATATTTAGTGAGTAGTAGTCATTACATTTAAACTTTATGTATTCTACAAGAAAGTTCTTATCTGTATTGTAAGTAACATTAATTAATTCATTTTCGAAAGAATTTGTAGTTGGATTAATTTAAATCCCTAAAGTTTCAAAAACAGAATGTAAATTCAAATTCTTTTTTTGTTTTTGATTTAAAGCGTTTGGTACAATAATCGTAAGACCACCACCTCTACTATCCGTATTCTTAACAAAAATATTAAAGATTGATTTCAATTGTTTAGCCAAGTTTCTGTAATAGTAAAAGTTGAATTTGAGCCGAATTGAGTTGCAATTTTAAGAGACTGATTTCTATTTAAATTCAGGCTGCAATCGTTTAGAGAAATATATTTAATATAACATTTGCTAAAGTTTAGTGATAGTTTTGATAATCCAGTAGCAAAACAAATATAGACAATACGTTCCGAAAGTTTACCTTGTTCATTGGAATAGGGGACGGTGTAGGGTGGGATGAACAGCGAATGTTGGATACTGTTTTAGCGTAGGAAATATTCGGTTGACGCAAGAGCCATATTGATTTGAGATACTCAAAGGAGGTTGAAGGTAGCTCCTTAAAAACGGAGAGACCTTTGTCAGACAGGTGAATATCATCATAAGCAAGAAGAACGCAATAGATAGAGCGCTGCAAAAGAGAGAATTTTTTTATGATTTCATTGCAGTGTTTTATTCCGAAGTTCTTTGAGAGATTATGATCAGCACAGGCAAGGGTGATTTCGAAGAGGTAGAGTGATGAGGTGTGAATTTGAGCAGAGCATCTTTGTATGGTAAGGAGAAATCAATATGAAAGCATGTTTCTGGAACTGTTCTATGAATACCTAAGTATTCCTCTACATATTCTGTTTATATTGCATAAAATGAGCACGAATTATTCAATTAATTACTGTCATCATTATGCGAACTGAAAGTTTTAATTTTTGGGTTGTTTTGCTTACACTCTTGTTTTCATGGAACATGTGTTAAATTTGCTTGAAATTTTGTTTAGTTTTTGCTTAATTCAGCTGAGAAAAGGTATAACATGGCTTCATTCGTATATAGGGTATAATTAAATCTTTGTAACATAATTTAGGTTGATTGTTCAGTATTAGCAGACGATGCTGTTCATGATCTTGTAACTTTGTCCATAAACACTGCATCATTAGCTTTAGCTCGCTCTTCAAACATATGGAAAGGGCCTATTGGCGCCGTTCGCGTAATCTTAATTGAAAATGATGTGGTTTTAAATCCCCTGAGTCATCAACGCAGAGGAAACAGCGCTAATATCATTCTCGCTGCACGCCCTGATGGACGAATCGTTATGGTTGAGTCCAGCAGCAATAATATTAGCTTGACACAGTTTAAAAAAGTTTTTCGTCTCGCTTCATATCATGCCTCAAAGGTACTTTAAAAGGTTGTACTAATTATATAATTTTCTACGTGTATATAAAAAAATACTAATGATCTATACGAATTTTCGCCCTGATGCGTATAACCCTTAACAGACGTATCATCGAGCCGCAATTTTTAAGTTCGGCTCGTTTTACTTTTACGTATTTTCGATCCATAGAATTTTTTCAATGAGGCTCGTTTTAGCCCGATAATTTTTTTTATACTATTGCGCTCTCAGATTTTTTAAATAGCTCTTCTATGATTTAATAAACATTTTAAAATATGATTATATAAAAGGTATATTGAATGAAGACATGAAAAAAATTGCATAATCAAATTAACAAGCAGAACTATGAAGTTCTTGGCTTAATAAAGCTCGTTTTGTGCTCGCTTTATGTAATCGGATTGTATTAATTATATAATACGATTTAATTTTATATTATCAAAAGGAATTTACAATTTTTGTTTAGATCGCTTGTGCAATCGAAAACATTGCAAATAAATCAGGCAATGTTATTAAGCGTACTTGGACATTGCCTCCTTTGCCCAGTTCTGCCGGTTCAGTGCTGTTTAAGGATCACCGAGAACAAGTCAACGATATTTTATCAGATTACCAACTTGATAAAGTTGCGCGTGACAAGAGTATTTTTTCCTTGCGAGATTCTATTATTAGCAATCTCGCAACAAGTTTTCCAGATTTGCATGAAAGCGCATTGAGAATTGGATTTCAAAAACTGGTTTGTTTTTAAGATATAAATTAACAATAAATACTAATTGTTTTTTAGAAATTATGTGGTAAGTTTAATCGGTTGAATCAAACATGTAAACTTACTAGAACCGTTGCCATGCCTTAACCGTTCTACTTGCAGAACGGTAACCGTTAAAAAACTATTCTTACCGCTAGTTTTCGTTTTGTTTAAATCTGCTGTGGAGAGTCGAGGCTAGGCCTTATAAACAAATGTATTCTTATATTGTACACAATGGCTATTATATAATGTATAACATGTCGGGAATTGATTAGTATAATTTACCAATCTGTTGCCCCCAAAGCTGTCAATTAATTGCAATTTTTTGTTTCCCAATAATAGTTATAGTCACAAATTCATTATAATATTGTCATTTTGCAATTGAGGCTTTTAAAAATAGCCACTAAAGCTTGAGATGTCATGAAAATGAATGTAATTGCGTATTATTAGGTTGTTTTTTTTCAAATGCCGTTTTTTCAGCTACGTCTGTGCTGGATATTTCCATTCTGTCTTGTTTTTTTACTTGTCGTTTCCGTTAAATTGCCTCTCATTTTATCATTTTAAGAAATATTCCAGTGAACCCCAAACTTTGCTTTGAGTACATCATTTAGTTTTTCACCTTTTACCAACCATTATTTTCTAGGTTTTGTATAGTTTTAAGGTTTACTTGTAGTCTTATCCTACTCTGACTTCAAACTCTATTTGTGTGAAAATGTAAGGCTTGCCGCAGCCTAGGTGAGAGAATGTCTTAATTCTATTTTTATCTAATCTTAGCATAAGATTTTTGCTTGTCTCTAAATTTTATACGAACCGTCATTTGCATTTTTTTAATGCAGATCTGTTGAAACATTTCTAGCATCTTTGTCGTTTCAGGCGCTATCTTCAACTAGCTTTTTATGTCAACATGTAAAATTTCAAGTAATAAAATCATGTCTATTTTTTCACGAATGTCGGGGATATTTCAATATTATACATGGTTTGAACGGCTGATTTTATAATTTTGGATTTATTTTAAATGGTGTCTGATATTTTAATTCCTATTTGATAATTTCTAGACATTCGGGAACGTGAGCTCGAATCTTTAACCACTCGGTGTGAATAAGCAAGTATTGGAGCTAATTTTGCTTATATTTACTAAAAACCTTTTATGCAAAGCTGACTGTCAAAATTCATTTTTCGAAAATTTATATGATTATATTTATGGGATAGGGGCAATTTTATTATCTTTTTACTCCTAAACTGTACTACTTGAAAAAAACGTTATCGAAATCTTTCCCATAAGCCGATTTTCGTACAAAAAGAATATTAGCTATACATGTGTTTTGTTTTAGAAACATAAACCTCTCTAATTTATTCACTTGCTCTGGGTAAAATAGTTTATCACTTTAATTTATTCATGCATTGCATTCATCAGTGAGTAGAACTGAAATCAATGCTACGCTCAAAAAATATTGAATTTTTACTCTTTTAATCATTGTTTAACTGCAAAATGGCTAACTCATCAATTTTCATTGAAGAACTATATATTTTTTAACGTTCAGAAAAGCAAAGAGTACTAAGAAAGGTGTTCATCAAAGGAAATTAAAATGAGTGATGGGCAATTGATACGGTTTTTTATATTATCTCGCTTTTGTTTATTTTCAATTAACTGCTTTCCCTAGCTTCGAGCTCAATTATCGCGCAATATTTTCTTGAATGGCATCCGTTGTGATGGAAGACATCTTGATGATATTAGATTCATTGAGTGTAAAGCTGGATTGTTTGATCCATTGCATGGTTCTGCGATTTTTACCCGTGGACAGACCCAGGTTTTGGCAACCTTAGCATTCGATTCACCACAAGCTAGTCTTAAATTGGATCCAATTACAAGTCAAATTAGCGGAGATGTTAGCAAACGTTTTATGTTACATTATGAATTTCCAGCATTAGCACTTGGGGAACACAAATCTTCCTCCGATATTCTAAAAGGCAGAAGACGCGAGGTATCGT
Organism: Hofstenia miamia; assembly: GCA_900660155.1. Taxonomy (NCBI): domain Eukaryota; kingdom Metazoa; phylum Xenacoelomorpha; order Acoela; family Hofsteniidae; genus Hofstenia; species Hofstenia miamia. The sequence continues at coordinate 1,012,149 of CABFPE010000004.1, read as the reverse complement.
TTATACTTTTTCCCCAGCAAATTCTGATTGCTATTACTTGTGTCTGTTTTTGTAGTTTAGAAACTTTACCTTTTGTTAAAAGCGCACGATTGCTCTTCTTTTAATGTTGTGTTAAGTCTTCGATTAATTCACACATTCCGTTTTCAGATCGGACATGGAGCCCTTGCAGAACGATCAATTAAGCCTTCTATTCCAAAGGATCATCCATTTACAATACAAATTTCTGCAGAAGTTCTTGAAAGTAGTGGATCGTCATCCATGGCTACTGTTTGTGCTTCATCTTTAGCCCTTCTAGACGCTGGTGTTGAATTAGTTCATGGACCAGTTGCTGGTGTAGCAATGGGTCTATTAACAGTTCCCTCCAAGGGTTCTGAAGAAATTGATGATTACCGAATTTTGACTGATATATTGGGATTTGAAGATTTTAATGGTGACATGGATTGTAAGGTATTAACTAGAACTGCTGATTCAGTTCCATGTGAATAATTATTTAGTTCCGCATGAATATTGTTAAAAAAATGTGTTCGTCAATTGAACGAAATACTATTTGTAGTTATCTTCTGACTATATTTGAAAGAGAAAATGCCTATTCCATTTTTAACTGAATTTATTAATAAATTTCAATGCAGAAGTTTTGATTAAATTAAAAATTTATTATTAATTAATTTTTAATTTCTTTAAGTTGACTTACAGATAAATTAATCGTTATTACTCCTACTATTAACCCATTTAAAAATATACCACACTTATCTACGAATAGAGTTTGATTTACCTTATGCACAGGAAAACTATCTTGTAAACGCAAATTCGCCCGAGATAATTCCTCGGAAGTAGAAAACTTACGAACTCAAAAAATGTTGGTAGGTTTTCCCTTAACAATATAAAGTCATAAGGGAAAACTTGTATGTAAACGAAAAGCAAATTGTTTCTTATTCTTATAATTCCTTCGTAAATTTTGCTATTTGCTGTTTCTTCATTTATCAGATATTATTTCACTATCTTTTAGATTGCTGGTACCTCTAATGGTTTTACTGCTGTGCAACTGGATTTGAAAATTCCTGGTATTCCTTTGAATATTCTATTTGACACTTTGGATAAAGCTCAATCAGCTCTTAAATCAATTCTTGATAAAATGAACGAGTGTATCAGCCAACCACGGGTAGACAATCAGCACAGACTGCCAGTGACTGAAAATTTAGAAGTACCCCCTTCTAAAAGAAGTGCTCTAATTGGACCTGGTGGATTGCATCTTAAAAAACTTGAGGTAATTCATAAGAACGATTAGCGAATACTTAATAATTTTTTATTTTTAAAATTATATAATTTTGTTCGAACCGCATTTTTTTAATGTACGAAACCGTAGGAAATATTTTGATTAAGCCATTTATCTTTGGCACTGTTCATAATCAAGCATTTGAACATTTAGAATTGTGTCCAAAGTATTATTTCCATTCCTAATTTTAGTCAACATGTTGCTATCATATTATATCTCTCATCTAATCGTTTATTGTCATCTTCCAACTTTAGATTTTCGTTCCATCAGCACAGTAGTTAATAGACTTTGAACTTCGCGATCTTTCAAGTGAGATCTGTTGAAAAGAAGCTTGAATTACGAAGATTGTTTCTCCTCTATTTTGTGTTCTTTGTTTTGAATCTTGACTTCAACAGCTTTAGCATAAGATTTTGGCCTGGCTACAATTTTAAAATCAATAACTTGAAGTTTTGCATTCCAATTCTTGTTAATCCACGAGAATTATAACACCAGTACGTTTTAACTGCACATATTATAACAGTGATCTATTTGTATGACATAGAATTTAATATTAGAGATTGATTTTCTGCCAGACGTGACAAGTGAGTTCCAATCGTCTTGAAATTCGGTACAGTTTTGTGTTCAATAATTGCCTTTAAGAATCTGATTGCTTTGGGTCATTGAAATATATTCATCGGAAGTGTTGTTTCAGCGAAGTAGGCAACAACTTTTTCATTATTCGAATCACTTTTAGTACCCACATGAAACGCTTGATTAATTCGCAGTTGATTTTGCAGTGTACCCGAGTCTATAGCATCCTTTTGTTTCTTATGATAATTGGTAAAATGTTGTTCGGCATTACTCAAATAGTTTCCAACATTGAGGCCAAATAGCTTCCCTTTCCCTTTATTTTCAGTAGGACAGTGTCTGCAAAATCCGCATTGATGAGTTCCCTCTTCGCCAGTATGTTCAAATATTTTGTCGTGCTTCAAACGCTTAATTGAGCGTGAACAGGACATTTTACAATCTGGAATAATCAGTTGTTAGCCCTTTCTGCGCTATTTTTTAAATTGCGGTCGGAAAAATTTTTTTTATTTATTATTAGTGTAAGGGGTCGTTATGATGAAATATTATTAAAAAAATTTAAATTACTTTTTTTACAATGAATATATCATTTGTATCACCAGTGATACATTTTACCTTAGGGGTCTTGTTTTGTTCGGGAAATAGAACTTTTTGTAGTCCAATATTTAATCAATGCTGTTTCTTTTATTGTTATATACCATTTTAAAAACTACAACAGTGATCTGAAATTATCTTACCAAATCTTTTATATTATTGTAAAAAAATTTAAACAAAATATTAGCAAGTGCCTAAAACAACGATGACGTTAGCAAGCTTCAGTAAGTAAGTTATTGGTTGTGAAATGGTTTAAAACAGTTTCTATCCTTTTGAAAGCAAAGACACATTTGGCACTTAGAGCAATATACAAAGCTCAACATTGAGCTTACCCTGCATCTATTTCGTTTTTCTTTAAATTCAGGCCAATGGTGAGCCCCATCATATCTAACGTCAACAACGGGCTTTGGTATCATCGGTTTTTTCCAACTCTTACTTCTGGAGAAAAACTTCGTTTTTTAGGCTCCCAAGGTTTTTACCAGGCTGTTTTCCTGTTAATAATAAAGCATTTGCTACCATTCTTGTAAATTGCAGAAGGGAATATTGTTGCTTTTTAGGAATACCGAGCTGGTTGCTGTATCTTCTGTAGAGAAGCTATCCATTAACATTACAAATGTTGACTAGATGGGTCACGATCTTCAAATACCACCTTGTTTAGTCTGTATATCAACTCGATACAGTGAAATTAACATATCATTCAAATCAACCCCTCCCATACACTCATTGTATTCTTGGACCATATCAGGATACACAATATTACAATATTCTTTCTTTTTTGCGTCCCATCGCCGCTTTGTGCTTGTAGCATCTACACTAGAGAATGTTGATCCAAAAACTACTCCTTTATTGTCGTACCATTTTAATATACGCAAACAAGAATTCAAATCAATGCGATAATCAAAACTACCACGACCACCTGCTTTCAGATCTTTATCACTCATGAGTGGACAACCAGCTATACGATTCGATCGAAATTTTGCAATTGCTACAATCCCTGACGATTTTAATTCTATTAACAACGGAAGTGTAGAAAACCAATTGTCAAAAAATACTTGAAAATTCTGATTTTTTGGAAGATCTTCAACTAAACGAAGAACTGACTGCTCCGCCCCACACTTTTCTGCGCCGGCACTGTGCTTTCCTCCATACATAAAAACGTCATACACTATGCCAGATTTACCAGCCCGCACCATATTCTTAAAGCCCCATTTGTGAATTTTCATCGGATTATTTTGGTTTACGCCCCCGCTGCGTTTTTTTTTGGCTGGAATGCTCGTCTTTTGAATGACACTGCTCAGGCTCAATTTTAATGCAATTATTCATTACCATGTTGAGCAATGGTCGTACTTTAAAAAGTTTATCACTTACGTTCGTAGGATCCCTTCTAGAAGTATTGTCATTTACATGAATAAACTTTCTAAAATTTTCGTATCGTTTTAATGTCATTGCTGTAGCAATAGGGTCATAACTATGAAGTCTTTATAGAGAGATTTAACAAAGCCCCGGGACCTATCCCTTGCCAAGCAAAATTAAGATGTCCAAGAATCTTTTGCCGTTGTAATAGTGAAGCTTGCTTGGGTTGATTGTAAGTAATCTTTGAATAAATGAAAGTCTATCTTCGGATAAAGTAAAAGTGCACTTCGGAATTGATAAAATGAAACCTAAAATCTCGACTTCTTGTGTAGGTTGCAAAGATGTCTTAGAAGTTTGAAGACAAATGCTGCATCAATCAACTGTAATATAGAATCAAATGATTGTGTATGTGCGGTTATTATAATGTTGTCAATGTGCGTCCATATGAGAGAAGCAATGCGTTTGAGGTTTGAAAAGGGTAAAGACAAACATCTGAAAGATGAAGGGAGCTATTCTTGTGCCTATTGGAAGTCTAGTGAAACAGTATCTTTTCCTATTCGGCGAAAGGAAGGTATCTTTATATCTTTCTGCTGCTGGCAGCGATAAATGATAAAAAGCAGAATGGAGATCGAGAGTGATAGCGACGTGGTCCATAGGAATCGAGGATACCTTAAAGACTCTGGGAAACGCTAGTAAGTAGAAACGGGGATGAATACATATCTGCGTTATTGGTGAAAAATCAACTCCCATGCGAATTTTTATTGCAACTTGGGGAGTGCAAAAACCTAAAAATTAAATGGCGAATGTGGTGCCTTCTCGATGATGTCTGCTGCTAGTAACGCCTGTATATGTGCCAGAAGATGTTGCCGTAAACGTGGAGGATGAGGCCGCGGATGTTTAGAAACGTAATGTACAAGATTAGTGATGCAAATAATCGGTACACGTATAAAGGAGCATCGAGATTCACAACTTATTAACCCATTCCCAGGAAATATTAGGAAACTCATAATGTGGCTGTGCCGAAGGGTTGAGAGCAGTGACTGGATTGGAAAAACAAGCTTGTGAAATATTTTTGGATATAAAATCCCAGTTATATGTCATATTGCTGAATTCATTAGATAAGCCAATGTTGAGGCTGATCATCAAGTGACTTGGGTTGTTCCTATTCTTCCGGTTCTTCGTTATTTTCCTGCAATCTGATATTGTTACAATGAAGAAAGTCTATAATATGCTGCCAAATCGTCTCTTGAGTTAAGTGAGATTTGGAAACGTAATAAGAGAGCAAGGGTTACTGTGCAGATACAGGCAATAGAAGTGCTAAGTCGTTAATTTGAGATAATGCTGAGGTTCCCTGAACGAGTTAGACTGCCAAGACTGAGAGACGTAAAGACTAACACTTGGAGGATAACAAAGGATCAGCCGCTACTGAAAATTGAGATGAAGGTGCCTCTTCTACCACAGTAGTATCAGATGCCATAACTGGAGATGAGTAGAGTAATTGGAAGTAGTTATCTTCTGAAAGATTGTGAGCAATAGGTGACAGAGCCAAAGAAACTGGTTGTGGAACTGGATAAGAGGTAATGTGGCACTACAATCTGCTAGGACTTACTGTACCAAGCTGAGAAAACAGAATGAGTGACTTCACGGCCGTATCCATCCAGAGTAATAGACGGGATGAAAGACAGTAATGGAAAGAGACTACTTTCGCTGCGTCCTTGACTAGTAGTAGGTCAGTGATCGGGAAATCTTCGAGGCTGGCGGGCAGGTAGTGGAAGTGATGGTGGGCAGTCGATGTCAATGTTAAACAAATCGACTGATCTGGGGTAACACAAGTTGGACAGCGGAGAGCAAGATCCGGATGCGGTAAAAGAGGTCTCTTCGGTTGGTGGCATTGAGACGCTCGAAATCTCAAAGGAGGTTGTTACAGAGCATGAAATTATAGCGGTCTTTTTACCCTTCGTAGATGATCAGTTGAAAGTATCTTCGATTTGACCAGAAACGTCTCCAAGGTCCTCAATAGCAAAAGCAGATGTGGTGAGAGCTGACTGAGCAGATGTGGAAGGAGCGCGGTTATCCTGAGAAGTGTGAGCATGTTCTGGTGGATGATTATATCCCATTGCTGTGATTGTTGCACGTAGTTCATCACGTTGATGATCAAAAGAATCCGTATCGGCTGAACGAGCAGTGGTTGCTGAGTTGTCTCGAGTACGGGGGATAGGAGAGCAGAACAGCAAACTAATAAAATGTATCTCTTCCTATGTTGAATACAAACGAATTAATCTATGCTTGTACATTCAGTATATTGCAATATTATTGTGATGAAATTCGGTGCCAATAAATATATTACAATATTTTTTGGAAAACCGGCATATTTACTTATTTTATTAATTGATATCTATACAATTGTTATCAAAAATTGTAGTAAGGCTTAAAATGTAATTATTATATAACAATACATCACAAAACATAAAATATTAACTAATATGCTAATATTTGGTCGAAAATCCCTTAGAAATAACGAGTTCGCGTATTCTTCGGGGTAAAGAGTCATAAAGTTTAATTATATACGATTGTGGAACAGCATAAAACTCTTTTTCTAC
>CABFPE010000004.1:990971-1005760 GCA_900660155.1 Hofstenia miamia | reverse complement strand
TAAAGATCCGGACACCATCAAATTTTTTGGAAAACCGGCATATTTACTTATTTTATTAATTGATATCTATACAATTGTTATCAAAAATTGTAGTAAGGCTTAAAATGTAATTATTATATAACAATACATCACAAAACATAAAATATTCACTAATATGCTAATATTTGGTCGAAAATCCCTTAGAAATAACGACTTCGCGCATTCTTCGGGGTAAAGAGTCATAAAGTTTAATTATATACGATTGTGGAACAGCATAAAACTCTTTTTCTACCTTCTTCCACAGTTCTTCGACATTATTGGGCCTTTGGTTGGCTATTTTTGCTTTTATATGAGCCCAGAGATGCTCGATTATATTCAAATCGGGGCTTTGAGCTGGCCAGTTAGGTAAAAGAGCAATCCCATTTTCCTCCATAAATCTCTTTGTTTCCCGGGCTGGGGCGCCGTCGTCTTGATAAATAGCATCATCTGGAAGGAATGGAAGAAGGTTATTTTGCAAAATGTCGATGTAAGCTCTTGAATTGAGGTTTCCAAAAATTCGCGTAACTTTCCTCAAACCAGCTCTGGTGATGAACCCCCAAACCATGATACTTCCACCGCCAAATTTAACCGAACCAGTTGTGTAACGTGGTTTCATGGCTTCTCTGGATCCTATGGGCCGCCTCACATAGGTCCGACGAGACTGACGGAGTTCAAATTTGGCCTCATCAGAAAACAAAATTTTCGCCCAATCTTCATGAATTTTTCTACCCTGTGTTTTAGCAAATCTAAGCCGTCGTATTCGTTGAATTCTCGTTAAATAAGGTTTTTTCACTGCCACTCTACCAGCCAATCCATACTTGAAGAGTATTCCACGTACAGTTCTTGCTGAGACTTTCGATCCGTCGGCCCAATGTTGCTTAAGTTCGCCAGCAGTCAGGTTTGGGTTAATTTTAGACTGTCTGATTAGTGTTTTCTGAGACTTTTCGCTCACTTTCTTGGGTCTTCCTGGACTTTTTCCTGGTGCAGACGAGCCAGTTTCTTTATATTTTTTAATAATCTCGCCTACAGTGCTTTTGGGTACTTCAACAAGAGCAGAAATAGCGCGAACTGAAAGGCCATCTTCGTGTTTTTTCACAATCAACTTGCGAATTGCTGCTGGAGTTGTCTTGTTGGGCATAATGTCTTTTAGAGGCTTTTCGTGCAACTATTCAATGCCAAGGAACAGGCAGATAATGTGCAGTTAAAATGGTTAATATAAGCGTTAATGGGGATTAATTATAGCGTCCGGATCTTTGTGACACGATCAAATTAACACATAATCTGTTAAATGACGCCTGTAGGTGTTATATAGCATAAAGAGGCATCGTTGTAATATTAACCAATAGCGAAGAGGTGTCAATTACGCGCTAGCCACTTAAAAGCTAATTACTACCACACCGTGCGCTGTGATGACGGCGGATTATTAATCGTCCGGATCTTTATTGCCAGCACTGTACTGTGTTAGCAATATATTATTGAAATGCCATTGGCCACTGAACTTGGTACGCAGAAACAACCGTATATGCTGGTACTGAGTAGTCAAGTCTGCTTCAAAATCCACGCCCTGGCCTTCACACAATGTTTAATTGACTAATTTATTTATTAAAGCTTCGATAGCTGCCTCACTCCATCTGAAGGACATTTTAAATCAACACGTGTACGCGACTTTACAACAAAGAATGTTGTAGCGTGTAACCCGGTGAGCGCATGATGAGTGAGTTATGGACGAACTAATTTGTTGTCACGGTTATGAAGTCACTCCGCACAACACGCTCACCACCAGAGTCAAGTTGTATTTGTATAGGTATCTAAAAATTATAAAATACAGGTTTTCAATTGGCTTTAAATCCGGGTTATTTCCTGGCCAATCAAGCACTGTCACGTTTTGTTCATGAAGAAATTTTTTACCAATCTTGCGGTATGACATGGGACAGCATCTTTCATGAAGATGCCATTCCCATTTGGATACCAGTCACGCAACTGAGGTATCATTTGATTTCGCACAACTGGAAGGTAGGAAACAGCATTCATCATACCCCCACACACATGCAATCGACCAGCTCCATAATATGAAAACATTCCCCAAATCATCACCTTTGTTGGATGTTTAGCAACTTGTCTCAAGGGTGGTAGTGAATTGACAGTTCGCCAAACTCTTTGTTTTGTGGATTTCTGGCATTGGAAGGTTGATTCATCACTGAATGCAACTCGTCTCCAATCCTCCATAGACCAATTAATATGCTGTTGGGCAAAAGCCAATCTCCTGCGCGTTATTTGTGGGGTCAACTTGAAAGTTTTACGAAGAATGACTGAGTGACAACCCAAATCATGAAGACGTCTGGTTATTGTGCGTGAACAAACAGTTGTTCCCACAGCTGACAGCTCTATAGAAAGCTGAGCACTAGTCATCAAAGGATCACCACGCAGCATCCTGATTAATGCTCGATTGTCTTTGTTAGAAGTTTTTTGTTTCCAGCTGCATCTGCTTCTATTATGATAGGGCAACTGATTTCGTGACATTTGTTGCTGCACCCGAGCTACAGTTGTCTTGCTGACTTTGCAGATAGTAGCAATACGTCGTTGAGATAAATTCTGCACAAGTAAAGCTCGAATTTCTCCAAGTTCCAACAGAGTTAAGTCTTTTCTCTTTCCCATAGCTACTAATATTGATAACAACTTGTTGTAAAATCTGATATATGCACTTTCCCCCGTAAATGAGTGTTTATACTTGACTTCAACTCGGGAGTTTACTATTTAATAGTTTACACTTTCCGCGGTAAAGAAAACAACAATGTGTGTTGTTGGTCCTAATATTTTGTCACAGCATTATAATTATTAAATGTTGTTGTAGCATTCAGAATTCAAGAAAATAATGTAATCTTGTGCACATGTGTAGTGGCCCTTGTATACTATTGGTGGTTTGAATATAAGTTTAGACACATTTCCATTTAAAATGCTACTGAATAAAAGCTAATATAATTGAAGTGGTCCTAATAAATTGTCACAGACTGTATATATATTAAAGTGAGAGAATCTACTCAACTGAAAGGTAGCGGTCTATTGAGAACATTTTAGGGCAAACCTCCAAATGTAATGCAATCACGATTGATACTTTTTAGTTATTTAACTTGCCGATTCAAAAAGGTAGATATAAAAATCAGTTTTTCAACAGATTTAAATCCCTGGTCCCCCTCTTAATCTGCTTAAAGCAGGGTATCATGAGATAGCTAATCTCCCTCATTGTCGCCAGGCAAAAAATTAAAATTAATAAAATGTATTTTTTTATTTAAATCTCAAAAATTCATAAAGTTTTTACAGACACTAATTAAGTCTTTCGCCAATCGGAATTGGTGTTCTTCTTTAAGGTGATCGCCATCACTGGACAACTCAGATGGTCGTCTTTGTAGTCTGGCTGAATGTCTGCAATGAGGCTTTACCAAATTGACAGAATTGATAGCCGTTTTGAGCAACGGGGCCGCGGGATACTGCCTACATAGAAAACTATTTTGTTATTCTAAAATAATATAATAATTAATCAGTAAATAAATTAGAATTTACCTTTTCCAAAATATCAATGCATCTAATCATTTCATCGGCTATTCGCAATTTAACATTTGAATCAGCATCATTGCCACCCCGTAAAATTTCTACTAAATCGAAATTCTTGATATTTTTTTAAACTATGCATAAGTAACTTTTCAAGAAACATATTTACAATTAAATGAAATAAAGTTCGCTTCCACGTGCCGACTTCGTAAATTGTGCAGCTATCACTTTCATAAAATATGGTGTAATCATTTGGAAGAAATGTTTTAATCGCCGAATATGCGAAGTACTCACAATTGCGGTTTTCATCTGAAATTGATATGAATTGATTTATTTAAATATATTAAGGAAATATAATATACTCAGAACTGCAGAGCAAATCTTTTCCTCATTGTACAGAGAATATATTAAAAGTTGAATATGCATTTAGGAGTAGCTGCTCCACTGAAAAGAAATCGAATTATAATTAAAGCTCATTAATATATTTAACAGCTTCCCTATATCAAATGTTTCCAACAATGAGTAACCAAATGACAAAATATTCGCAGATAATGGTATCATTCACCTCAAAACATTTGATTTAAGTGTTCGTGCTAGTTGCAATTTTGCAGAAAAGATTTGTCCATTTGAAAATTTGTCTATTTGCAAATGAAGAAACTGATGACGGAAGGAATTTTTAATAAACGTTAAAAAAATACATGAGTAATGATGAATCCTCATTGTAAACAGTGAAATTATTTTTTCCGACGAGTGCTAATAGTTTTCTGAGGAAACATAGAAACTGAAGTATTCTCAAAGCAATTAATAATAAGGTTTCTTAGACTACTTTGTTTAAAGCAGTTTACAATAATTTGTTGCAGTTGCGAGTGCAGACGGGCCACAATCATTGCAATAACCATTTTGTATCTGATAATAATTCCATGTAATTGAATTATTTTTGCAGAACAACGGACATGCAAGGAAAGCGTAGAGTCCCTGCCGTCATGCACAATCAAATTGGTTGCTTCTCTAGAATGAAATAATGTAACCCAGTAATTATCATTGATATTAACTATTTGAATAAGCGATCATCATAATATCCTTGCAAAAGACAAAAATGCTGCTAGAAATTCCAACCCTCTAACTTCATCAAATTGACTTTTCAGTATTAGTAAAAAACACCCGATTTTAGAATCAATAAAGTCATTTCCTGAGAAATACTTAATTTGTTAAGATGATATAATCCATTACTCCAACTCTGAGAAGACTCCAACTGTGATCTGACAAAATGACAAGTTCCGGAGCTTTATTACAATAATTAACGAATGTTTTTTTGGAGGACAATTATGTCTCCCTACTGAAGAAAAAGAAGAAGATTAGTTCCTTTTCTTAGACCACTTTTCTGTTGACGTTAATGTACTGCGTCTGCATTTATGAATTGAGGGAGATTGTTCATCAACATAACGTTGAATTCCTATTGAATTACGAGAATTTATAGCACGAACTATTTTCCTCAAATAAGCTCCAATGCTAGCAGGAGTGGAAATATTTGTAAAAATCACATTTTTTCGACCCTAAGCCATGATTCAACAATTCCGTTTAATGCTTCTTTTCAGGGAAAACAATTGCTGTCCACCAGGGAAAAATTATATAAAGTGCTTGAATAATATTTCCAAGAATTGTTTTTCGCAGTAAATATTTTTAGTGGTTTCACTTACATCAGATATGTTTTTTATACGATCGCAAATTTTAGTAAAAAAACATAGAAAAACGCCACTAAAAGGTCGATTAATATCGCCGTCTTCAAAATCCTTGCTGTCTTCAGAATAACTGGAAAGTTATTCAACAACAGTTTTTTTAATATTTTCAAATGACTTGGAAAATGCTGCACAGTAAAAGTGATGTTCAAATACCATAAATATGTCAGAAAGCAACAACGAAAATTCATCCAAAGTTTTACAATTCATTAACCCTGCAAAGCAATAACGAGAAAATAACTTAACTTGTTTTTTTTGCCCTTATATCACGGCATAAATTTATAAACCGCTTAATATTGTGAGCAGAACAAGTTGTTATAGTTTTTTTCGGATTTAATAGCGAGACTTTTTTTCAACAATAGATTAGTAAAAATGAGAAATGTTTGAGTATATATCCATGTTATTGAACGCTAAGCATACTGAATGCATTAGGGCCCAACTGAAATCATTGACAACAATTGCGCACAATGTTTTCAAATGCCAAAATTTCTGGCGTTTATTAAAAAAAGTTCATAAGAAAAATTCGATAGCAGCGATATTATGAGATGCTTAAATCATAGAAGCTACAACCAGAGGTGGACTCAATTCGCATGTACTATCACCAGGGCACTTAGCAACCGAAGAAATAAACATGAAATTTATTATGTAAACGTTTCGAGAGTTTAAAAGCATCGAATATGCGCCCTCATTTCGAGAATTCCTTTCAAAAAATGTAGAAATGTCCGCATTGTAGTTTTCAAGAATGAACTAAACTATCTGGTAATTTTCGAAAATATCCTTTCGAGGCCGACCAGTCATACTGCTATGCAAAGAAAAACGCCACTATCTGAAAAGTAAAACATTTAAAACACCGAATGCTACGTGAAAATAATTTTAGACAAACTTATCGGTAAAGCAAAGAAATTGATATAAACACCAAAAAGGTTTAAATACTATTTTAACTGCCTCATATGTGTTTTTTTCAAAATATTTCGTTAAAAATGGGGAAACTGGAATTTTAAGACTTAATTTTTAAAATAAATATTGGCTTTTTAGTTGTATAAAATTATTTTTTGGTTTGTCTAAAATTTTTCCAACATAATAAGCTAATTCATTAATGTATTTTTTCCTATACCTATACAACTTCACTCCGGTGCGCTCACCATGTTGTTGTGAAGAGGGCCATATAGCAGTGTTTGCCAGTTACCCCCACGCGCGAAATAATGATGTAATTAGACGCTAATAGTTTGAATTGAGGCTAAAATATACACTGCAGTTTACACTTTGATGATGTTTAAATCATTGCTATTTATATAAACTTGTATTTAACCTAAAGTTTAAGCGGAAGTTTAAGTAGGTCATCACTGTTTAAAACCGCATATGTAGAATTTTTTATCGTTATTAGTATTGCCACAAATTTTGATTTCTTAATTGGAGCAGCATTGTCAGTATTTAAAAATCATAATCCAGGGGCTTACGCAGGATTTTCCACAAGGGAGTCTGAGTTCTTCACCAAGCATATTTTAAAATTCGTCTGAAGATAGTTGAGGATGAAAGGTGGGCTATGCCTTTTGCAAGTATACTTGAAAATCAACATTAAAACTCCATGCGACGAATATACTCAAATCAAACTAAAAATAATTAAACAAAAAATGAATATAATCAAAACTAGCATCACGAATAAAAACAAGGAATGATGATGGATCTTGGAAGTCTACCGAGATTCGAATTACATGTAGTGTGTCCTTTAGATCATTCACCAGCTTGTATCCGGAAAAGACATCCAGTTGTCGCCCTTGGAGTTTCTTGGTCAACGGCTCTAGCAGCACTTTGCACGATATCAAACAAATAGCATGCGAAAACCTCGTGAACGTTGCATGCAATCCATTGGCTTTTGCTCTAGTTTCACTGTCCCATTTCCAATTCTCGCTATTATAAACATCTAAAAAGTTGGCTGGATCTAGAATTGCTTCCCAACATAACACTAAAACGTGGTAAAGAGTCAGGATATTCTCAAAAGCGCTATGGTGATACACCCACCTTGTTGCACGGAAATTCTTGAGCTTCACTGTTGAACTAGAATTGAACAGCTTCTCAATGATCCTCTCAGAAAACCATTGTCGTGTAGGAGAACAGTCAAAGAAAAGGTAAACCCCCTGGTTACGCCCCTGTAATAACCATTCAGACAAATAGAACACTGAATTTTGGGAGCCACATATGATGTATCCGAAGCAAACCATGGAAGAAAGTAATCAGTCAAAATATGTCATTTTATTACGTGCTATAATTTCATTTAAATTTAAAGATGCCGACATTGTAAAATCATTTCACCAATGCGTTAAATTCATAAATAAGCTTTTTGAACAACCATGAAATGTAACATTTTCGGATAATTATATTCACGATTTAGAGATTTGCAGCCAAGCAGCTACACAATTATTCAACATGACTGTGTACACACGAATACACCATCGTCTGAGACTCGAAATATATAGTAGTAAAGTGCAATTAGAAAAATATTTAGCTCTCGTTTGTTTGCTAACCCTTCTATTGTTCTATTGTCTAAATTTATCAAGAAATAATGTTGTGAACCGTCAATGTGTTACTAGATAGAAATCTATGCTTAGAGCAATTATACTCAAATACTCGTAAATATATTGCTAGGAAAGCTTTATAGATTTTTACATTAAATTTCTTAACCTTAAGAAGATAATTTACATAATTTAAATGACTCATTGCTAATGCATAAAACTTTCCTTATTCGTTAAATTGTATTTTAAATTTATTTTTTATACATGATGTTTTTTTTAGAATGAGTACGGTTTGAGAGTCACAGCAGTTGATGAAAAGACATTTTCATTATTTGCCTCTAATCCCGAAAATTTGAAGGAAGCCAAAGAATTCATAGAGGAACTTATCAAACATGAAGATAAAGTGCAATTAGTTTTTGGTGCAGTCTACGTCGCTCGAATAGAAGAAGTATATTTTACTAGAAACTCGAATTCATCATCTCAATATTTTATAATTTTATAAATGTGTATTTTTCATATTTATTTGGAAATTTTCAATGTTTTATGTCGAGATTGTAAATTAACACCATCAAAAATGACATGAACATTCAATTTTATTATTTTAGATTCGTGATTATGGAGTTCTAGTTACACTCTATCCAGGAATGCGACCAACGCTTTTGCACAATTCCCAATTAGATACCCGTAAGATCACTCATCCCAGTGCTCTGAAATTAGAAGTAGGACAAGATATTAAGGTAAGTTAATATCATTATCATTTCATTTATACAATGTCGCAATTTAATTTACTTTCACTGAGTATCTAAGGGTTTTTTCATATATGTTGTTATCAACAAAATTCTTAAACCTGCACTTCACATGATTGAACTCTAATACTTAAATGTCCTGATTTAGAAGAACGCAAACGCATGATTAGCCTACAAACAATTTTGAAGGAACAAGTAAGGCAATCTAATAGTGATTTTTTCTATCATAAAGTTTTAGGGTCTTCATTATCTTCCAAAAGCTGCAAAGCTAAATCTTAGCATGAGACAAACCAAATTTTCCTTGCGACATTGAAGGGATGGGATATTGCTAGGAATGTCTCCCAAACTTCATTTTCTGAAATGTCAATTGAATGTTTTTCCTTAAAAAATTTAAGTTTGCTTAGTGATGAACAAGAAAAATTTCACCAACAACTCAAGAGACTTGTTTAGTGGTGTGGGTAAATCTAGAAAATATCAAAATCTCCAGAAAAGATTATAGGAGGAGTATATTTCAGCTTCATCAAATTTCTGTAGGTCAAATTGTAAGAAAACAATCTGTTTACTAGTTATTTGATCACTAAGGATAAATTTGTTGGAAAGTTAGGAGCCTTGATAATATCTCATTTAGAGGAATTTGAAAACTACCCTATTTAGGCTATATTTTGGATTCATGACTTCTGGATGAACACAACATCTGATCACATTAACATCAAAATAGAATTAGATGTTTGTGTACCATTATAAACGTTATTTGAGGATTTTTGGTATCTCCATCATAACACATTTTCTGATTCCTAAGCTTAATCATTGTTTAGACAATAAATTCAATTTCATGATAATTTTTAAAGTATGGTTTCTACTGTGAAAATAACCGTAAATTCGTGTTTAACAACATCAAATTGACCAAAACACTGAAAAAAGTACTCAAATATAAAAAAATATTTTTATCACACAGTGTTATGAATTGGGCGCAATTTCGCCGTTTCCATACTAATACCACCTATGTGCCTTTAACCTGATTTTGAGGAATAATTTTTGCTTCGTTCTCTTATTTGTTAAATGTGCTGATTAAAGTTATTACAATTTTTGTTTTTGTAAGTATAAAAATAGATGCGACTATGAGAAGGTTGTGAAGTACTAGCACCATCTAGTGCATTGTTTTTTTGACATGTTTACAAAATAGAGATATTATTTTAGAAGCGGAAATTTCATATTGTGTTAATATTTGCTCAGAATCAAATTTTGATTAACAAAAAATCTGTTTTGTTCGAGCTTTTATAATATTTTTACGGGCAAGTTTTAGGTTAAGTATTTTGGTCGTGATCCTGCTTCTGGGGAGATGCGGATTTCAAGGAAAGTGTTATCCACAACTGGTGGCAATATGCGAGAGACTAATTTTCATCGATGAATTGCAGAATTTATATTTTATGTTTTGTACACATTGGAACTTAAAGAAATGAAAATCATTAATATTATATGATTTTGTATATAAATTTTAGCAGATATGGCAATCATTTAACATTTGCTTATAGACAGTTTTACAAAATCTTAAACTGTTTCTAATTCTCTCTTATGTTGTGCGCTTTTAATTTCACGCATATAAGGTTCTGTCCTGGCAGAAGACTTGAATATTAATGACACTTGTTTGTTATAAAATAAAATTGTACAGGTTAGTTTCAGTTTGAAATTTAAAATAATAAATCAAAATCATGAAACAAGGAAAAGCACCAAAAGGCAACTACGTCATGAAAACTAGAAATAGAAAAAAGAGGTTAAGCAAAAATTGAGTTATTACGCATTCTTAAATAAATTATATTAAATTTGTTAATTTTTCTCTGTAAACTTTTTCTTTGCACATGAATAGCTTATCTTTAGCTACTCAAATCTTCTTGGGCATTTTGTAATGCTTTTTGCATCACAATTTTTGTATTTTACTTGTATTCGTAGTTATTCAAATTTATGCAACTAATTGCGTTTTTGAATAAGTTTTATTAATTAGAATGATGCAAGGTTAAGCATGATCGACATTCAGGATTAATATTAAAATTCCCTAATTCCCAACGTCATTAAGGGATACTTAATATCTTTATTTAATTCGCAACGAAACAAGTAAAGTTTAAGGTTTAAACATGGAACTGTAACTGAGACTGAGTTCAGTTGAGACTTTATAAAAGTCTTTCCTTTGTTTTAATCAACAATAATTATTCTAAAGTCGAAGACAAATGTGTTTAATACTAAACAAATCTTTACTATGTTAAGAATAAAGTAATCATCAAAATATGTTCCCATTAAGACGTAAGTTACAATCAAACTAATTTATTACAACAAACTGTAGTCACTAAGCTAATGTTGTTGAGTAGTTCAAAACCACTAAAATACTGATAGGTTCTTCCTGTGTATCCACCTCTCCTGCAGCAGCTACCTTCCCGAATCCTCAGACGTCCAGAACTGAGCTTAGCTCATTCATTGATACTTTCATGTGTAGACAATTGCATCTTGGATCAGTTTACCATAATGTAATGGATTTGTGCTGTGGTAATAGTTGTGTAATGGCTTCTACTTCCATTAGAACCTTATATGCTAATGCTGATCTGTTCTATTCTTGGTACAGTAACTAAAGGAGCATTGTTTAACCGATTTGTATACAATAAAATTGTTAACATTAGGATTATTGTGGCTGTTCTAGACTTCCATTGCTTATGCTAATTGGAGCTATTTAAATATGTTTTGTTCGTTTCCTGCATGGTACAAGATTGCTTCGGTAAGATGGCCACTGTGTGCAAAGAGGAAACAGAGTGAGAACCCCATTACATAGTTCTGGTTGTAGATGTATTTTTAATGTAGCTTTATCATCGTTTGATTCTGTGCTACTCAACAACCTTAGTTTGATTAGATTATTGCATTTACTTAACTTTGTTTATTCTAATTATTCTGTAAATAGGTTTATGATTATTTGTACTTAATTACTTAGCAATTTATACAAATCTATGTATGTACAATAAAATGTTTAGTAATCCGAATTATAGTTCAAACTATAAATCATCTTCTTTTAATGAAAGACTTGAATTGACAATATTTGTAATTTTTTTTAAAATTTTTTTAATGAAATCCATAAATGTTTTCCTTTTAATCGGGCTAACTTTATTTTCTGGACGTCATCCCTGTACCACTTTGTTCTTCAATTTGGCATTTGACTTTTACTTGACATCAAATCAAAAGGCTTTATTTACATGAGTAAGTTTATGCTTGTCAATATTTCCTAATTTTTTATTTGTTTTCTTAATGTCCAAACTATCTAGAAGACATAAAATAATTCTTCTAATGAAGATTCAACTTCTATAGTTCCCAAAATACAAGCGGCATTTGTCTGCTGAATTATAATACTCAAACGTTGTTTAAAATACTCTGCTGCACGTGGTTCCTTAGAAGAAAATATTAGGGACTTGCCAAGTTGGGAAAAAGTCTCCAGTTATTTTCCTTGACATTCAAAAGCTACGGGTTGAAATAAATAGTCTTGTTGAACATTGGCACTATATTTAGATATTTTTCGGGACTCAGCATCTGTTGCAGCTTTAGTAGGAGCAAAAGTTGAAATCCGACTGGGAGCAATTGCATCAACTACTGTAACGTCCTACACTAAGGAGCGTTCTCTTGACCAAGGAACAGTAGTCACGTCATCAGGTCGTTTCCCATCTTTTCTAAACAATCCTGGTGGTTCCAAAATTGAAGGGACGTCGATCATTGAAAAAGTGCGCTTAAAAAGGTTATAAAATTGAGAATGACGTGCAAAACCACCAGCGCTTCTCTTACAAGACAACCCATGAAGACCATCAGTTGAAATATGTGCGCACTTTTGTATAATTTTGTTGCTTTAATTTTATTATGAAAAAGAAAGATTTTTATATGGTCTCTTGAATGGGATTAATGGCAGTTTAAGATTATAGTTTTCGACTCAATGAACAAGTGTTTACTAATTTAAATGAAATAGTTTAGCAGTTAAGTAAATACTTAAACTTAGTCATTTTCCAAACGAATGAAAGGTGAGTAAAAGATCTTGACATTTAATAACATTAATACCAATCTAGAGTCATATTAAAATTAAATATAAAATAATAATTTATTTATGACAGCATAAATCAAGAAATTATCAAATCGAAGGCAGACTTGAGGAAACAATGTTATTGATGAATATATCAAAGGAATAACAAAGAAAGTATTCACATCACTTTGAACATGTATTTAAAATCTATTATGGAAGAATGCTTACAAAAAATCTAATACATCAACTGAGAAAGATAGAATTTATTAAATATAAAGAAAGATTTGTTTACAAGATTGATAAACTTAATACAAAGCTTGGCCTTAAATCAACTAGCATGTCTGATAAATCTAATGTAATTTATACAATTCAATGCACCTGTGGTGAGGACTATATTGGATATCGTGGTCAGCAACTAAGCAGAAGAACAAATAACATGAAACTAATTCAACCATTTGAAAACGCCTGAAGATTTGTGCACTATGTTATGATGCAAAATATCTTAAAATCACTGAAAGCATTGTAATTAGATCATTATAACCAAGTCTAAACATGAAAGACTATACACAAACTATTGTTTCCAATAGTTTAGATTTAGTGAAATAAAAGTGCCAAAACTTATAATGAAAGCAGAAAGAAAAAATAAGTAAGAAAAAGTACCAGAAAGTTGATTTTTAAAAAGCTCTAAATTTATTGATATTAAATTAGCTATTTTAACTCAAATACTTTTTTGCTTGAAATTTGAATTGTTTACTTTTAACTACTCCTTAAAACTTATTTGTTATTTCACTTATTACAAGTTACACAATTCTGTTGTAAAAATTTTATCTGATATTTATTCTTTTGTAAAATTACTTTTGTATGAGTATTACATTACTCCCTAGTGTTTTTGTTTAGCAATACAACTAGAATCAAGTTTTAGCTGCACAATCATATTTTATCTTAGTTATTCTATTTAAGATAGATGCAAGCTTACGCAACTTAGACCATTGGGATTGTAATATTTATTCCATTGAATTCCCAGTGTTGCGATTGATGTTGCTGACTAAGCCATTGCTCACTCTACGTTAACTTGTGGGTGTTTTTATTCACTTGCATATAACGAATTTAACAAAAATAAATGTTAAAGCTTTCTCCAAAGGTGAGATCAACACTTCTAAATAATAGAATAAGATTTGGTGTTGCATGTCAGTGATCATTTATACGTCATAATGTGTTCGAAATGTGATAAATTTGGTCACACAAAAAATTCATGTGTAAATATTAATAATTGTATGTTTTGCATGAAAAATCATAATTACATAGAATGTCCAAACAAAAATAAAAAGCAGCATTGTTGCCTAAATTGCTTAAAATTCCAATAAGCATAATAACAACACAACAAATCATAATAAATTTAAAAAAGAATGTCCTCTATACAGAGTAATTGCAAATTACAAGATTAAAGATTACAAAGATATCATTTCATTTACGCAATTAAAAGAAAAGCTTAATAAATGTAATATTAAATATATAAATATTAACTTTCAAAGTATTACAAATAAATATGATAAATTTTATGATCTATTAAACAATTTTGATTTAAACTCTATTGTTGGAATTACAGAAACATAGTTAAAAAATGATGATAAACTACGAAGTATTAATAAAAATCTAATATTTTTCACTAAAAAGAGAAACAATGCATTAACAAGAAAATTATGAGGCGGAGGTGTTTTCCTATCTGTTATGAATCACTCAAACACAAAAGAACGAACAGATATTTATTGTAAGAATTCAAAATACGAAAGTTTATCGATTGAAATAATGATAAATGGATATACCAAAGTAGTAAAGAAAAGCAGGGTTGTATATATGCACCTTTTTCAAAATGATCAGTTTTCAATAACTTTTTACACTTTTCTATTGATTTTGATAAGAAAAAAGGCGTTTTTTCGAAATTCAGGCTTTTACAGCAAGGCAGTAAAAAAACTACGGCCATACCCGTATAAATAATTATTCAATTATACCCCCCTTTTAACTATGTACCAATATGTTTTTGAGCAATTTTTTACATTTTTTAGAAAACCTCTAGAGGTCTCAATAAAAATATCAAGAATGAATAAAGTTAATCACAATTTGGTTAAAGAGAGAATTAAATCTTTAAATATTGTGAATCAATGTCTGTTTCACGTCAGGTCGACAGGTACAGGTT
>CABFPE010000004.1:976450-989971 GCA_900660155.1 Hofstenia miamia | reverse complement strand
TATCAAAGTTATATTTTAGATATGGACGAAGATTAAAGAGTCTTCAAAAGAACATCATGTGCATGCTAGTTATATTGTTTTAAAGTGTTTTGAAAATATTTTGGAATGTCCAGAATAAAAGTGTAAAAAAATTGCTCAAAAACATATTGGTACATAGTTAAAAGGGGGGTATAATTGAATAATTATTTATACGGGTATGGCCGTAGTTTTTTTTACTGCCTTGCTGTAAAAGCCTGAATTTCGAAAAAACGCCTTTTTTCTTATCAAAATCAATAGAAAAGTGTAAAAAGTTATTGAAAACTTGATCATTTTGAAAAAGCTGCATATATACAACCGTGCTTTTCTTTACTACTTACCAATCTAATAAATATTAGTTATTGTAGTAATAGACAAACATATAAGGAATTTATAAAAATAATGCTTAAAGAAATTAACAAAGCCTCAAAAATATATTTACTGCAATCAAAATTATCTAAATACAGCAGAACTATAAGATGCACTATCTGTTTCAGCAAGCACAATGTAATCAATTAGTGTGGTATTTGATGATGTGATTCTATTCAGAAGTGTTGCATTAGCTAACTTTAAATTGAAAGCATTTAAGAGTAGATCAATTTTGCACTGTTGTGTGCAGTGTTAATTGATGATATTTGTGAAGTAGTGTGGCGATTTCTGAATAAGAGCGATGTGGTGTTGCAGGTACCCTCCGTGTGATCCGAGGTTGATTAATCAGCGCTGATTGAACAGGTTGATGATAGAAAAGTTGCGTAGCACTCCTAATTGTTGGGTTATGTTGGGTGTGGTTAAATAAGTGCGGTGCTGCAAAGGAAGAATGCTTTATTGCTAAAGCTCGCTTTGTGTAACCACAAATGGAGTAATGTATACCATTACGTGTGAACAATGTAGAATTCAGGTGATTTCTTAAATCCAAAATATTAGTAATTTTAGAATCGGTATAATTTAATAATTTATAGTTTTTCTAAAAGAACATGTTTAGTTCTGCCGCTTTCTTGGTGAGGGTGTGGTTATTCACAAATGGTGCAACTTCCCCGAGGTGGATTTTAGCATTCCTAAAATTGTTGCTAACGTGCTTAAGTAAACTTGAAATTTATCTTTAATGTCAGCAATGTTCTGCATTATAACATTTCATCCGACAGTGATGAGGACGTTCTTTATTTTTTCATTTTGTGCATAACTTTGTAGCATAGCAGAAATATCATCTACTGTGGCTCCAGGATAAGAATGCATGGTGGCGGTATGTCCTTTAATGAGGTGCTTTGAACTCAAGTGTGGATAAATCGATGTCCCTATGATGAGAAAATCTGTGTCTTCTCTTAGCGTTTTTGGGTGGAATCTCGTGATGTTTTTTGGGTGATTCAGATCTTCAGGCGTTAGATTTTCTGGTGATGACGTTTGTGTTTATGTGTTGCAAACTTTTAGTGTGATTTGCGTTTGTTTATCAATGGTGATTGGATCTTCTTCAGCGATGCATGTTTCAGAAAGTTTAGATAGAAATGAATGAAATTTACAGATTTCTTCTTTTGTTAATTCATTAAACGCTGCTAATAACTTTGTGCGCGATAATTGTGTTAACAAAGCATCTTCAGATGCTGCGGAACTAATTGATTTCAGCAAAACACGCTCATCAGACCCAACTGCTCATAATGAAATCATTACATGTTATGATGAAAGCATTCCGCGTTATGAAGGACTTTGGGACGTGTGGATAAGCAGTGGAAAAGAAGGCTGTGAGCAATCAACAATTACTCCAAAATCATGGTTTCAATTATGCTTTGAATGTATGGCCAAATTTGTAATTTTTGACATACACAAAGGATTAAGATAATACAAAGTGCAAAATGAGTGACAAGATATAACAAAATACAATGTTTAGAACATAAATAGTGAAAATAGGTAGAGTTAGCATAGCTTTCACTGATATTTTCTGAAATCAATGGGGGCAATTATGATGCTTCAAAGCTCTACAACAACATGAAACTCTTTAAATGAGGTTGCATGATAAAATGTTTAAAGTATAGCTTTTAAACATTATATTTGTTACTTTAAGTAATTTCTCACAAATGCTGAATACAGGCTTCCACAAAAAATTTTGGAATTATGCTAATATATATATATATATATATATATATATATACACTTATATGCATTTAGAAAT
Source organism: Hofstenia miamia (assembly GCA_900660155.1). Lineage (NCBI taxonomy): Eukaryota > Metazoa > Xenacoelomorpha > Acoela > Hofsteniidae > Hofstenia > Hofstenia miamia. Next base: position 987,795 of record CABFPE010000004.1, on the reverse strand, counting down.
TAGCACTCTGTGAGACAGAGTACACTTTCTAATGCTACAGAGTGCCTGAATTTGATGTAGCACAAATGTAATTGATTTTTCCTTTATATGATTAGTGTGGGTATTTTAATATAATTATTATGTTCATTTGGATTATTTTTTTCATGGATTAGTAGTAATTTCTAAAAAAAATGGCAAAAACCATTTATACCAGGCACAGTGCCTTTTTATCATTTTTTGAGTTTTGATATTTGTTTGAAGATTATTGGTTGTTCTAGGATATCTCTGATACTAATTTGGATGAAATGAGTACATGTCAGACCAAGGCCTACTATGTGATGGCAATGAAATTTACAGTGAGACCTCTAAAGTGCAAAAACAGTAATTAATTCACATATTTCTATGTGTACTTATTGAATGTTGTAAAAATTTTGGAAATCAAATCAAAACTGATGGAGTTATGGCCTTCTAAACATGGACTACTTGATCAGAAAATGCAAATTTTTGAATTTTTTTGAAATTGCCCCATTGAAAATTGAAGATATGATTATGCACATTACTTAGAAATGATGTAACATAAAAAGATCTTATAGTAGACGTTAATAATATATCTCTCATATTTCAAAAGAATCATTTTATATTAATTATAAAAATTGCAAAAAACAGAGCACCACATATAAATTTTTGTATATAAATGAAACATAGACAGAGTACCATATATAAATGGCAGATTTGAGAAAGAGTGCCTAATATATATATATATATATGTATATAAATGTATATATATAGTTATAATATGTTGCTATTTACCTACAAAATACTCAAAAAGCATTCATAGCAACATATCATGTCGTGCATAGCAACATATGAAAAAATATTAGTGGAATTATAATGAAAAAATTTCTGTATTAAAATTTTTGCATTTCTATAGCTAATAAATTGGATGTACATCTGAATGATGTTGTTGTATTCAGATGCTTTTAATCTCAATAATGATAAAGAATAAAAAATTACAAATTTTTTAATGTTATTTACTGACTTCAAATATTACATACATGGGAAGAATATTTGCAGTAAAACAAACTGGACTGTAATTGTAGTATTTGAAGGATTAAGAAAAACTTTTTAACTTGTATTTATGTTAAAACTAATGAATTACATTCTGCAATTTTGGAATCCTCAAAAAGCCCAAAACAAGCTCAGAAAAAGCTATAAACAAAAAATTATATTAAAAAGCAAATTACTACATCAAAAAGATGGATCATTAAACAATAAGGAATATAAAAAACGTATCAGTAATATTGAAAAAACCATTAAAAATTTTTAAAATAAAAATGAAAATTTTGTTCAACAGCTTAGTTTCACTACCAATAATGACATAGTGTTATTCTGTGAATCTAAAAAAAATTAATGTATTTGAAAAACAACTTATAAACATCAAAAATATAACTATTAAAACATCTACAAAATTTTATACACAAATTAATATTATCAAACATTCCTTTATAGGAAGAAACTGAAGATTGTGGTTTGATCATCAGAAGGTTGTTTGATAGCAACAGCACACTGCTAAAAAATTTAAGCAATAGGATGTATCAGTTGTTTTTAGGAAAAAAATAAGTTGAACTCCAAGGACATAATTATAATAACAATGCCACAATTAAAAACAGTATTTATTACAGAGAAAATTTAACTTGGTTTAACAATACTCTAAATTAATGATCATCATTATATAAAAATATGTCCAAAATAGGGGAAATATGGACATACATTAAAGACTTGTGTAAAGAAAACAGTTAACTGCATGTATTGCATCAATTAACATTCTTATAAAGATTGCCCATGTAAAAACAATAAAGCAAAACAATGTTGCTTAAATTGCACTAAGTCTGAAAATTTTAAAGACCAATCATCTACTCATAATGCATTTAACAAAAATTGTCCAATTTTTAAGGAACAATTAGATATTAGTATAATGAAAACAAAATGGATAATATAGTATCTTTTAGTAATCTAGAAACTAAATTAAATACCAACAAAAACAATTTAAAATTTGTGAATATTAATTTTCAAAGTATTGCCAACAATTTTGATAAATTTTCTGATGTAATAAATATTATTTAAATTCAATCATTGGAATAACTGAAACTTGGTTAACAAAGTAAGGTAAATTACCAAACTGTAACAAAGATATACTATTTTTTACTAAGAATAGAGACAACACATTATCCAAGATGTCAAGAGGAGGTAGAGTATTAATATCAGTTGCTAGACATTTTAGACCTAAACAGATAATGGATATGGTCAATAAAAGATCTAAATTTGAAAGTTTATGGATACAAGTAAACATTAATAATAGAATTTCATTAATAAATATCAGTTATTGCAAAAATAAAGAATCATATATGGACTTTATATCTACAATGATATTTGAAGTTAACAAAGTTTCTAAAATATCAACATTAATAATTCTAATGGGTGATTATAATAAAAATTATCTTAACAAAGCTGAAAAAGAAATATACATTTAATAGATAGATTTACTATACATTCTCTACCATGTCACTCTTATGTGAGTGACAGTGCATTTATGGCTCATACCATGTCACTCACATGTGAGCGACAGCTGCATTTTCCAAAGATCCTCTTCACTCATATATGAATCACACCTGGTTTATTTTATATAACCAGAACTCATCTTTGGTATCAATGCTTTTATTCTCCAAACTCTCTTGGTACATTTGTTAAGTTTTTTATCATATTGTGAAGTACATTTACAGTGACATTAATTCTCTTGCTTTTTTCGTTTCTGCCTTAGTTTTTGTAAGGTACAATTAAAGATTAGAAATATAAACATTTTATTTGATAGAACCACAAACAAAAAATTGGAATTACGAGTATAAACATTTTATTCCAAAGAATAAAAACTAAAACAAAAAATTAGAAACATTTCTTTGTGTGGTGTTGTCCAAAGCACGAGATGCAAAATGGTTTATTGCCACATGGTACACATAAAGTATTTACTAGTTTTGCCCATTTCCTAGCAACTTCTCGGCCTTCAGTTCTTTGAATTTGCTCATAACAAACGACACATCTTCTTCTTGTTTTTGCAGATTTGTTTTCCACTTCGCTTATAACATGTGGTGATTGAGTCAATGGTTGTATGTGTCTTCTTTCAGGAGATAAACTAAGTAGAGATACAGCAAGATTTTCCCTAAACTCTCTAATTCCAATTTTAGAATTTTTTGCTTTCTTATATATATTAAATAGTGTAGAGTCACTTAGAGATGATCAAAGAAGTCCAAAAGTTGTTGTGTGGTACTACTGTCCAACTGTTACCACAGCCTTAACCATGCAATGGGGGGCATTTAGAGTCACTCAGGGCCTCCCTTTTATTTTATTTTAATTTTTAGGCACTCTCAAATTAATTTGGTGCTATTTAGTTAATGAATTGTTAATTTGTGATTTTTTCAAACCTAAGTTTCAAACTTAGTGATTGTCCCCTCAGTGCTTTAGATTACATGTTATTGCTCAGTTAATTTGCAAGGGAACAAACTTTTGTAAAAACAGTAAATATTTACCTTCCTTTGTTATAAATAGGGAACTCAAATGTATGCAAACATCAAATAAATTTCATTCTCACCAGATGCCATTTGCTTTTTTACTATATTATATTTTATTAACCATTTTAGCTCTGGTATGAATTTTATAATAATGAAATTGTAAGATCTGGTGATAATGTGGAAGGAACTCCACTGTGCCTGGGGTGATAACTCACTCCTTGACAGATGTGAGCCCATATTGTGGCTATGTGTAGGCATAGGCAATAAAAGAACTACAACTATCTGTTGATCAAACATTCACAAATTAGAACACACCTTGAATATACTATGCTGTTGGCGTACATGAATACGTGGTAACTACACATTATTTAATATCTATATTACATGAGCTGAGAAGATAAACACAGAGATAAATTATTTGTATTGAGCTAGAAATTACAACTTGAGACACACAATTAGCACCTTGGATTTGTAAGGATGGATTCTAAAGGCTTGGATTTGGCGTGATGCCATGTGAATTTGTCACTACTTTAACTGTATTGGAATTACTTTTTTCTACAATGAAATTGGCAAATTACTGTTCTTCATTTGTTTTGTTAGAGAGTGGGTTGCTCTCAGCAATGGTAATCTTCTGCAATCTTCATACCACTTGAGCTGCTAGATGCACCCCATGATTCTACATGGTGACCCTGACGTGATTCTTGGACACTTTGGAGTGTCAGTTAAACTATCTACTCCATTCTGTTACTGTGTGCAGATAGATTGATGTTTGGAGATGTACTCCAGTTGTGAAGTTTGTGCGCCTACCAAAGCAGTTGCCTGTTTTTCACTTGGTGATTGTAAAGTGAAACAGAACTATTATAATGTTTCTTTATTGTATTTGGTTTCATTCTTCTACTGGGTGTGAGTCAGCTAGGATGGATTCCTCTGACTGCAATCTATTTCACCACCCATCAATATGCAACTTCACCTTGTACATAATTTTGCATTTGCCAGCTGTGATCTGATGCTGTCATCAAGCTCTGGCTCTATTCTTACTGTTCTTAGTGCTATATTTTGGTTAGTCTTGTTTTTCTAGAATTTGGATTGTGTGCCTATGCCCTGCTACCATCTGTTAAGTGTTTTTGTTTCTCCTACACAGTTGGATGTTTCTCCTACATTATTGGAATTGTTATTGGAACCTTTTTCTCTTACTTTACCTTACTTGCTTGTTTATTCTTTTGTTCTTATGGACATGGATTTTTCTAACTCTCATAATGGGACTCCCACTCAAGGTTTCCCCTGTGTGAGCACTGGCAGCTCAGAGGCTGTCCCTCACACCACTGGACTTAATTCTGTTGTTGTTTTACTGACTCCTACTCCAATTAAACCTGTTTCTGGCTTATCCACACCCTCTGAAGTTTTGTTGCAAGAGACCCCCACTCCTGCTGCCCTGTCAAATCTGTTTCTAATGTATACTCCACCATCACCTTATTCTGAGTTGCCAACACCTGAGGTTCAACAACTCAGAGAAGCCCTAGCAGAACAAATCTCACAGAAGCCTGTTTTGACGCACTACAAGCTGAAATGAGACAACAAGCCACTGCTGCTTGGCAGCATGAGAGACACCTGCTTGACTCAATCTCAGCCTTGGAGATGCAAATTCAGGAAGCATTCCCAACCCCCCTCCAACTCCTCCAGAGGATCTTGAGTATGTGACTCACGCTCTTTTGGACAAGGCTCTTGATGCTCTTTCAGAAAAGTTCTCAACAGTTATATCACAGGCAATGTCTGCCCACTTCTCTAATGCTTGTCAGCACCTACTCTGTCCCCTGTGATGCCACCATTCATTACCCCCATTACCTCTTTTACAAGTGGAGCACCTACCTTTACTCAGTCTACCATTTCTCAAGTTGCGACATTAACTACAGTAGCTACACTGAGTTCTTGTACCCCAAGTGTAACAGTTGTGCCTCCAGCACCTGTAAATGTTTCAGTTACTCCCACTACTACAATTGTTCCACCTTCTCCTCCAAGTGACCCAATCAGGCCATCAACAACTCGCAAACCATGCTTCACTCAATCCATTCTGCCTACAGAAGCACCAGGGAACAAACAATTGAATCTTTTCAATCAACACTCAGTATTGCTTAAATTTACTGGCAAAATAGATGAAATTTCACAGTCATTTGATTAGTGGCTCTTTCTGTTCAAGCTTACAATGAAGCAGTACAAAACCACTCAAGATGCCACTGTTGCACAATTTCCCATATTCCTTCAAGGCCTTGCATACAACCAGTATATGATGCTGGATAGGGAAGTAAGGACAAATTACCAGTTACTCATTGGTCATTTTGAGGACCACCACAAAGCGCCTCACATCAAACAGCAATATAAGACACTCTTATGTGATCTTTCCTTCAAGAAGGAGAACCTACATTACACAGGTCAATAGACTCTTTCACCTCAGTAAACACACTCCAGAATACTCAAGACATGACCTCTTCTCTTACATTTGTCGGGGATTTCCTTCTACCATCAGGAGCCACCTTGAACTTAAATGTGATCTGGAAGATGATTTGAACTCTATTATTAAGAAGGTGATTAGCATTGTTTATATGCTTCAGAATACTATGTGCATCAAGAGAGATGCTGGTGACCTGAGGACAGGTCAACCCACAACTAAGTCATTAACCTCATTAAGTGCAGAAAAAGACAGACACTGAAAGACAGTCAGCTCACATTCATACCCAGAGTGGGGCAGTTATCCTCCTAGTTGCAAATGGGGATGGTATCATCATTGATGACCCTTCTGTTGAAGTGTGTACTCCCAATACCCTGGTTGAGTCTGTAAACCATTTAAATTAGTTGGAGTGCTGCCTCCCAAAAACCCTGTGCATGATGTTCTGGTGATAACTTCATTGCTACACACTAATGTCATCCCTGCAGACGTGAATGGACTGCTAATTAATGCCACCATTGATACAAGAGCTTCTGTATCCATTATCAGTGACACCTGCTTTGCCTACAGAGAGAAGATCTGTTACATTCCACCACTCTTTTATTGGAAGCTTGGGGAAATACTATTTTGCTGAAGGGCCAGATTAACAATCTCAAGTTGCACATCGATCAAGAATGCTTTCATGTGGACCTCATAGTGGTTGATACCTGCAATCATCCTCTGCTGTATGATGTCATCCTTGGGAACGATTTCCTTGAGAGAAATTCATGCATAATCAATTATGGAACCAACACTCTCTTTATTCGCGAAAGTGAGCCACAGGAGGAGCTGACTACTACCTGTAACCAAGAAATCTTGTTAACTCTAACTGATACTATCGTCATGGAGCCATGGCACTGGCACAGAGTTGCTGTCTCTACAAGCTCTCTTTATGAGGGGGATGTCATGATCTCTGGACGAGGGAAAACGCCTTCACAGTCTACATCTTTCTCCAGACCTTTGTCATGTTTCTCATGTAAAGACTCATGTTACTGTGCTCAATAGTTCCACATGCCTGATCTGAATGGATCCCACAAAGACATCTATTGTTGCAATGCCAGTCCAACTTGAACTCAAAGCTGCAGCCTGTCTGCCCATTCTTACCGCAATTCACAATCTAAGTGAACAGTGATCCAGTTTGTATCCCAGTTGTAAATGAGAAAACTCATGGACACCTGAGTCCACAAGAACATGACGCACTCTCTGCCCTCTTATGCCAACATCACGATGTGTTTAATTATGGAACAATCAGTGTTGGAAAAGCCATTGGGGAACAACATGCAACTGAGATGAAGAGTGATTGCCCCATTTGGTTGCCAGTTCAGAGGGTACCTGAGAATCTAAGAAAGGAGTATGAACAGATCCTTAGTGATCTCATTGAAAGCAGGATCATACAGAATAGCAACAGTCCATATGCTGCACCTCTTCCATCAAGAAGAGAAGTACTGCCTTTGCATTGATTTTCAACAATTAAATGATGTTATGGTCAAGGATGCCTATCTATTACCTTGCATCAAGGACCTGCTCTATGATGCCACCAAGTACAAGCTATTTTGTGCTTGGATCTCTGCAAAGCCTATTGGCAGATACTGATGAAACCTTCCAACATTCTGAAAACCGCTTTTATTATGACTTATGGCCTCTTTGAGTGGAAGTAAAAGGCCTTTGGGCTTTGCAATGCTCTGGCCACCTTTCAGTGTTATGCCATGCATGTCCTATGGAATGGTGCTAATGTTCTCAAACCTGGGATCACTGCATACATGGATGATATTCTCGTTGCTGGGCACACATTCTCTCATAATTTAGATAAACTGGTTCACACTTTGAAGATCCTCTACAACTCTGGGTAAATGGAAATAAGTGTTCACTCATTTTGCTCTGTGTTACCTTTTTAGGAAGAGTAATTGAACCCAGAAGGATATTGATTAAAAATGATGCAAAAGACCATCTTGATCAAATTGAGACTCCACACTCATGCAAGGACATCCAATGCCTGATGGGCTTTCTTAACTGTTATGGCTCCTTCATCTCTGAACTAGCCAACCCACCCAAGCATATCTCTAATCTACTATGGAAAAACACTGAATTTTGTTGGACTTGGGTGGAACAAGAAGAGCTGGATGCTGTGAAGCAAGAACTAAGTCAGATCCCTAGTATGAACATGCCAGACTATATGAAAGAGTTTATTGTCTATTGTGATGCAAATTCAGTCACCATCAGTGGCGTGCTCAGCCAAGTGATCAATGGCCAGGAATGCCTGGTCCAATACTTCAGCCAGAAGCTCCACAATGCTGAACTGAATTAACAAGCAATGAAATCAGAAAGGCTAGCACTCATTGAGAGTCTGAAGAAGTTTTGATTCTTCATCTTAGGTCGTCAATTCATTGTTCACACCAACAACTCCGTGCTAGTGTGGCTCAAAAAATTCTCAGGTGACAAGTCAAACATCATTGCCTAATTGTTGGAGTACCTTAATGACTTCTCTTTTATGATCACCCATCATCCTGGAAGATTGCATCTCAATGCTGATTATTTCACCGCTCTGCCAAGCTATGAGAGAGACCTGCAAAAGCCACAGGGTGAAAAAACGCCATTTGGATTCATCCCAGCTTGCAAGTACAAGCTCCTCCTGGTTATCAACACAGACTGGAATGGGAAAGTGATCCTCCCTATCATGGTGAAAGAGGAGATTTCAGAAAAGGAAATTGCCACCCATCAATTACATGACAAAGTCTTGTCTGAAATTATCTTCAANTCACATGTAAACATTGGTATTCATTTGATCCTTGAATTTTGCTTCCATCATGTTTATACTAGTTTGTAATACTTATTAAAAATCGTATTTTTACGCAATATTTGATCTAACACTTGATGTATGTGTTGTAATATTTACAAGAAATGCTTTTAATTTCAAGTCATGGTGNAGTCACCATCAGTGGCGTGCTCAGCCAAGTGATCAATGGCCAGGAATGCCTGGTCCAATACTTCAGCCAGAAGCTCCACAATGCTGAACTGAATTAACAAGCAATGAAATCAGAAAGGCTAGCACTCATTGAGAGTCTGAAGAAGTTTTGATTCTTCATCTTAGGTCGTCAATTCATTGTTCACACCAACAACTCCGTGCTAGTGTGGCTCAAAAAATTCTCAGGTGACAAGTCAAACATCATTGCCTAATTGTTGGAGTACCTTAATGACTTCTCTTTTATGATCACCCATCATCCTGGAAGATTGCATCTCAATGCTGATTATTTCACCGCTCTGCCAAGCTATGAGAGAGACCTGCAAAAGCCACAGGGTGAAAAAACGCCATTTGGATTCATCCCAGCTTGCAAGTACAAGCTCCTCCTGGTTATCAACACAGACTGGAATGGGAAAGTGATCCTCCCTATCATGGTGAAAGAGGAGATTTCAGAAAAGGAAATTGCCACCCATCAATTACATGACAAAGTCTTGTCTGAAATTATCTTCAAGATCAAGCACCCCAACCACGCTATCAGTGACTTTGCTAAGAGGTGCTTTCAACGCTATCACTTGAATATTACCAAAGCTGGCCTCCTCTATATGCATAGTTGGAACAACCATCTGGAAATCCCAGAGTATTTTAAGTGAGATCTGATCCAGAAGATCCATGAACATGGTCACCTTGGGATCATCCAGATGGAAAGAACATTCAATGCTTGTTACGTTACCATTGGTATTAGAGCCATGGTACAAGATGTGATTAATAAGTGTGATATTATAATCGCCAAACAACATATTTCAAGTTAGTAATTTAAACAAATATTTATGTAAAAACAAAGGGAAAATTGGGAAAAAATATTCAGTAAATAATTAATAAAATAATATTACATTTTAAAGTTCTTTTGTTCTATTTAAATGAATCATTTATCAATGACGTTGCTATGTTTTTTAGAAACGCTGTTCTTTTGTATGACGTTAGAGATGGACTAGAATGATGATTATTCTGGCGAAATTAAATGAAGGATCAGTCAATATCTATCAATATTTACGCTCAGATGTGAAAATGGTTCTTTGATTCCATACTGCTTCTTCAAATAGGTATGCTTATTGTTGAATTTTAGTGAACATACATTTTAAAATTGGGTCTTTATTCAACATTTGGTAATGTGTAGCAATGTTTGGGTGAATTTATTCAACGAGCACTTATTAAGTTTTCTATTTACAATCAATAAATGGTGACATAGCGTCTTTAAACGGTTTAGATTTCAAATACATCTTCGCATGTAAGCATTGGTATGCATTTGATCCTTGAATTTTGCTTCCATCATGTTNGAAATATAATGAAGGCTCAGTCAATATCTATCAATATTTACGCTCAGATGTGAAAATGGTTCTTTGATTCCATACTGCTTCTTCAAATTGGTATGCTTATTGTTGAATTTTAGTGAATATACATTTTAAAATTGGGTCTTTATTCAACATTTGGTAATGTGTAGCAATGTTTGGGTGAATTTATTCACCGAGCACTTATTAAGTTTTCTATTTACAATCAATAAATGGTGACAGAGCGTCTTTAAACGGTTTAGATTTCAAATACATCTTCGCATGTAAGCATTGGTATGCATTTGATCCTTGAATTTTGCTTCCATCATGTTTATACTAGTTTGTAATACTTATTAAAAATCGTATTTTTACGCAATATTCGATCTAACACTTGATGTATGTGTTGTAATATTTACGAGAAATGCTTTTAATTTCAAGTCATGGTGAAATTTATAGCATGGTTAAGCGATTTTTTATAGTCAATGTTTTTCAGCATATTAACCTATAGTTTGTTAGGTTGTAATTTTCTAAAAATTCTTTTTTGATCTATCTTTAAAATACCATGTGCGTATATTTTTTAAGTATGAATAATACAATATTTACAGGTATTTGTATATGTATTCTAACATCTGACCTTGCTCGGTACAAGACTTTACATTTAATTTAACAATATATGATGTTGACATTGGTTTATACATCGGATTTCTCTTTTCATAGTGGATTATCAGGGGGTGTGTGGGGTTTAGCAATTTGTGTTAATGCTAAACACGTGTGTACAATTAATCATCTTTATGTTCGTATTGTGCTGGAATTTTTGCAATGGAAAATATGGTGTGCTTTGAAAATGAAAACGAAGCCCTTTGCATGTTTACGCCTTTATGCATAAACCGCGTTTAAATTGTTCGAAAAATGAATTTGATTTTAAGGTGTAGGACTATATTTTATGCATTTGTAATGTTAGCTCGTTTTTACATATAATCCATGTTTACTTTTTTCCAATAAACTAGCTTGCCTTTATTGTATATTATGCATCTGTAATG
>CABFPE010000004.1:953689-964351 GCA_900660155.1 Hofstenia miamia | reverse complement strand
TATATTGATTTTTGAAACTTTCATTTCCGTAATATTCAATGAAGTCACCAATTTGTAGTTCGTAATCTGTCTTCATTTCTGGATCTAGCAGCAGGTAATGCTGCGCTGCCACTCCCGTCAAGTATAGTGGGAATCTCGCCACTGCTGAGTGTGGCTCACTTTTCTTTCTGCCATCGTTAGTTCGAACATTTGAAGCCATTCCTGAAAGTTGGGTTGTACCCACAACCTAAGAGTAAAATAATTTAACTCGAAACAAGCAAGAATGAACAGCCAGGACAATCACAACAGGACTTGCTGGAAGTAGAGAACAGACGACTAATTGAAGATAAAGATCTGAGGCAAGTTCCGCTGTTCTAGTGTTAAAAGACAAATTGAGACTATTGCAGCTGACCAAAGAAGAACAAGACAAAATACAGTCCCACAACTTTCAGTTCGTAGGTAGAAAAGAATGTGAACTACAAGCTTCACCACTCCATGATCACCTATCAGAAGATTCTTCAGAAGATGAGAATGACGTGGAGAAAAAGAAATTCATTGACGGTATCACAAAGGCAATAACCACACAATTGTGAAAAGAAGAAGGGACAACAAAAAACATGAAACCCAAATACAACAACTCAATACTAAACAAGGAAGTGGGAAATGATATGATCCCTTGTAAAGCCACATTACCAAAATTTAATGGCAGAGTAGATGGTTACAACCCAACGTTCGGGGAATGGCTCCAGATGTTTGAGTTAATGATGGCAGAAAGAAAGGTAAGCCAACATTCAGCAGCAGCGAGATTCCCCCTATATCTGACCGGAGTGGCAGCACAGCACTACCTGCTGTTAGACCTGGAAATGAAAACAGACTACTAACTGTTAATTGGTGACTTCATAGAATATTACAGAAACAAAAGTTTCAAGAATCAATACAGAATAATTTTAAATGGAACAAAGATGAAGAAGACAGACAACATCCGCAATTACATACAACAGGTCGAGAGGTTGGTCACACTCAGCTCAAGAGAGAACCAATATTCAAAATACGACCTCTTTTCACACATTTGCAAAGGGATGCCCAACAATATAAGAGCACAATTTGAAATTAAGTGCGATGTAGACAACAAATTAGAGAAGATGATTAGAAAAGCAGTGGACATACAAGCTATGATTGAGAACAACGCGAGAATAAATGAAAAGGCAGCTTGGCACAGAGAAACACCAACGTGGAGGAGCAACCCTAAACCAAAAAACACAACGAAAACGTATGAGACAGACAAACAGGAAAAAACGATAAGAGTAAAAACCAGAGACGGAAAAACGAAGAAGGTTCGTGAAAAAGACGTTAAATGTTATAATTGTGGAAAGAAAGGACATAAAAGAGACGAGTGCCACAAACAAATAAATATGATTGGGGAAGAGCAAGGGTACTTCAAAGAAGAAAACTTAATAGAATTGGAGGGAGAAACAAACAAAGAACCCCAAACTGAAGAAGAATCGGAAAACTAAGTGGAGTGCTGACTCCTAAAAAAGAAGGTTCGTGAAAAAGACATCAAATGTTATAATTGCGGAAAGAAAGGACATAAAAGAGACGAATGTCACAAACAAATAAACATGATCAGAGAAGAACAAGGGTACTTCGAGGAAGAAGATTTGATAGAATCGGAGGGGGAAACAAACGAGGAACCCCAAACTGAAGAAGAATCGGAAAACTAAGTGGAGCACCAACTCCTAAAAACCGCGCAGCAGTAATGATTATGGCGAACATGGATACGGTGAACACAATGACAATATCGGTTAATAGAATAATGATAAAAGCAACCATTGATACGGGAGTGGCAACCTTTATAATTCCGGATGACTGCGCAACAAAGTTAGGGTTCTTGAGAGAGGACCTCACCAAGTGTAATAAAAGACTCATCAACGCATCTGGCGAATACATCAATACCAAGGGAATACTGGAAGCAGTGCAGTTAAGAGTGGCGAATACTAAGTTTGAACAATCACTGGTAGTAGTGGATACGCACAATAACATGCTACCATATGAGATAATTTTGGGAGACGACTTCCTCATAAAAAACAAATGTGTTATCAATTATGCAGATAGAACCATCAAAGTTAAAGAGGAAGAGATTGAGATCGAAGAAGAACAGGGCAGAGACAAAATAATCACGTTCGGACATACATCAGCAGCCGCATCAATGGAAAATGTATGAGATCGAAACAGAGGAAGTGATCACAGCTGACGTAATGATTTATGAGAGTAAAGGAATAAACACAAAAAGAGTGTCAATGCAGTCAAGCGTATGTGCAGTGAAAATCGGAAAGGGTAAAATTCCAATTCTCAACCCAACAAATCAGAATGTAAACCTAAAGAAATCACACATCAGGATATTTGGAAAATATGTAAAATCAAACATCAGATTGATTTGGAAAGCATTGGAGGACGAAGATGGAGCCGACGACTTGTACGGTCGATTCGAGGACTTACAAGTGGAAGCGCAAAGTACTCCACATGGCTGACTCAAGGGCGAGTGGACGAACACCATCCAAGTCGCGAGTACTCCCAAAGGCCGATTCAAGGGCATTGGGACGAAAGCAACTGATGACGAATACAAGATCCCAGACATCGAGAGTGAGAATTACCAACATCTGAACGAAGAGGAGATACAACTGCTAAGAAATATGCTAAGACGACATAAGCAAATATTCAACTATGGAGAGATAAGTGTGGGGCAGGCAATAGGGGAGAAACACAAGATAGTGACAACTACGGACAAGCCAATAAAGCTCCCCTGTAGAAGTGTGCCCAAACAAATGAAAGACGAATACAACTGAATACTTGAAGAATTGATAGACAATAAAATTATATGACTGAGTGCAGCACCAACAGTGTTTGTGAAGCAGGGAGAAAAATACTGGCTATGCATAGATTTTCAAAAGTTGAATGAAGTGACGAAGAAGGATTCCTACCCTCTGCCAAGGATAGAGGACATGTTATATGAATCAAGTAAGCACAAATACTTTACGACATTAGACTTGTGCAAGGCTTATTGGCAAGTGTGGATGGAGGAAGATGATATCGAGAAGACAGCATTCATAACACTGTACAGGCTGTATGAGTGGATCTACGTGGTGTTGGGATTATGTAACACACCAGCGATGTTCCAAAGATATATAACAAAAGTCCTGAATAACAAAACGCACAGGATGTAGGATGGCATCAACGCATACATAGATGATATAATAGTAACAAGTGACACAGTACAAGAGCACATAGAGAAACTGGACAGAACATTGACAATCTTAGGGAAAGCCAGACTCTGCATAAATGGCAACAAATGCGATATTTTAAAGGAAAAAATCATCTTCTTAGGAAGAACAATAGAAAAAGGCAGAATATCAATGAAAGACAACACAAGAGAGATGATACGGAGAATAGAGAAACCAAATAACAAGAAGGATATCCAAAGGATAATGGGTTTCTTTAACTATTATGGCACATTCATCCCCAACATCACAGGGAAAACCGCAAAAATGACAAAACTCATGAGAAAGTCAGTACCATTTGTATGGACATGTCAAGAACAGGAGGAACTGGACAACATTAAGGAGGAACTGGCAAAATTACAATCACTGAATACACCGGATTACAACGAGCAGTTTATATTGGACTGCAATGCAAGCAAGGTCGCCATAGGGGCAACTCTAGGACAGATGAAAAACGGAAAAGAGGTACCAATACAATTCTTTAGCCATAAACTACGGGCAAGTGAAGAGAACTACAGATCCACCAAAGTAGAAATGTTAGCACTAGTTGAGAGTATCAGGAAGTTCAGACATTTTCTAATCAGAAAAGAATTCCGAGTACACACCAACAACAGCAGCCTCACATGGCTAAAAAAGTTTTCAGGAGATAAATCGGGCATCGTATCCTGATGGATAGAGTACCTCGATGAATTCATATTCACGATAGATCATCAAAAGGGCACCTTACATAGCAACACAGACTTTTGGACGTCGCTGCCAGAGTACCAAAGAGACACAGAAAAGACAGATGGAGAGAAACAACAATTCCAGTTCCTACCACATAACCAATACAATGAGCTACCGAAGATTAATGTAGATAAGAAAGGGCAAACGGTACTTCTGATCATAATAAAGGAAGCAATCTCTGAAAAGGAGATAATAGACAAACAACAGGATGACGTGATCCTCAATGAAATAATAAGAAAACTGAAAGAACCCCAAGTGACACTATCAAAGCTAACAGCAAGTTACTTCGAACAATACAAGTGGAAAATAAACCGAAATGGGTTACTCTACATCAAAGGACAAAACAATCAAATTGCAATACCAGAGTATTTCAAAAGAGACCTCATATGGTGGATACATGAAAAAGGCCACCTCAGAATAACGCAGACAGAAAAGACGTTCAATGGGTGATTTATCACAACAGCAGTAAGAAAGGTAATCAAAGACATTATTAATAAATGCACAACATGTTTGTTACACAACAGTCAATTTGTTACATAACAGAGAGCACCGTTGGAAAAGATAATAGCCACACAACCGAACGAAATAGTCCACATCGACTTAGAACAACTATCAACAGACAATGAGGGGTACCAATTCCTATTAGTAATGGTGGACAACTTTACGAAATATGTGAGGATGATCCCAATGAAGAACACAACTGGGGAGACCACAGCGGAAATAGTAATGAAGGAGTGGATACTGTGATTCAGGAGGATGGAAACGATTATATCGGATAAGGGACCACAATTTGAGAGCGGTCTATTTCAGGAAATGGCTAAGATGCTAGAGATAGTGAGCGAACGAACTACAGCATACCACCCGCAGGCGAATGGCGTGGTAGAAAGATTAAACAGGACTCTGATAAAATTAATAAGAGTAACGACAATGAGGATCAGCGGAAATAAATGGAGAGAGGTGATTGAGATGATAGAATATTTTTACAACACGTCAGTACACTCAACAACAGGAATCACCCCATTTAAGGCAATGTTCAGCCGAGAGGCAGCTACACCACTATCAATGCAATACACTGACTACAGCAAAGCTTTGAATAACGAATATGTAAATCAATTACGCAAACAGATTTCAGCAATTCACGAAACAATATGCCACAACACAAAGAAATCAGCAGTGAGACAGCAGTGAAACTACAATAAAAAATTTTAAGGGCACACGCACAAAGTAGGCGATAAGGTCTATGCATTTGCACCAATGACACTAACAGACACAAATCAGGTTCACAAATTAAAAACGGTTTGGTCTGGACCACACATGATAACGCAAGAATTGCCAAATAATGAGTACATGTTAGATAACAGCAGACTACTGCACTTCCAAAATTTAAAAAGAGCAACGGCAGACATTGAAGAAACAAGGATAGATGGAAATGCCGAGTTTAAACTAAGCCTAATAAACAGCAAAGAGATTATGTATGACATGTGTGATTTAGATAGCCTGCTGGAGGAGGAATTCAAGGAAGAATTCACAGCGGACATTGGAGAGTGCAACCCCAGAGGGCTGCACGAAATAAAACTATATATAACCCTGAAATATGGGATATAGATATAATAACTGCATTTAGGAAACTAGAGAAGGATGCATCAGCCACTCAAGAAGCGAGTGAAGTGGAATCAACCAACCAAGGGAATCCCAACCACAAACACGAGGAGGCGAGTGCACAGAAGTTCTCAAACTGGATGTCGATTTGAGGGCAGAAGGGACGAGAATGACGAGATGGTCAATAGACAACATAGAGTTAAGAGGCGTCTGATTAGTAATCAAGGCCGATTCAAGGGCAGAGATACAAAAGGACAATCAGCCTCTTTGTAGCTTAACTTTCCTTCCAGGGGATCACTTTGTCGATTCGAGGGCAGTGAAACAACTGGAGTTCCAGGGGAAGGCGGAAGCGATTCAAGGCTGAAGGTATCTCCACCAGAACCACGGCTGGTCAAGTATCGCGGGTCATAACTGATAGCCGATTCAAGGGCAACTCAGTTGACACCAGCTGCACAGGTTCACAGCCCATGGACTGTGAACCAAGTACCAGCAGACTACCTTTACAGTTGAGGCAATTAGACGCCTCCTTAGAAACTACATCAGAGCATACTGTAAGATCTAGAGAGAGAGAAAAGCAAATGTCTAAAATCGACAGGGAAATATTGCACCCCTATTTTATGGCAACCACAAAAATGCAGCACAATGGGTTCGAGAAACTGTCTCCAGAAACGAAAATGTTAATTAGAAAAACTGCCAAAATGGAAGGGAGCATCTTGCCAATTCTACTAGATGCAGACAATCAGCCAAAAGTTAATGTACTAATCAGCTACCCACGAGAGTTAAATGAAATGATCGATAGGCCATACATGAGAAGCACAATTCACATGACGTTTAACAAAGATTTCACATTGGAAACGGCGCAAGCACTTATGGCATATAAGGAACAGATAGCGAAAATCCCGGAGATAAATTTAGATGAAGAAAACTTAACAATAATACACGTGCTAACAGAAAAGGAATATAATAAGAACCTACAAAAACAGATTGACCAAACAGTAAGGATGGCGAGAGTACAACAAACGAGAATAGTCATTATAGTGATGAGAGAAAACCTGGAAGAACTACCTCAATATCTAAAGGATTTGGTACTACAGACAGAAGGCTTCTTCCCATGGGAGAAGAAGGAATTCACAATCTCCAAACTGATCCACTTCGATTTACAAATTGATTACTGGGCACAGATATATGGAATAATGATAGATCACAGCATAGCAATAGATCTGTTCAAACAAACAAAAACAGTAGAAATGCTACTGGGAAGTGAAGGATTAGAAAAGCCATGACACTGTTCATCAAGTGCAGCATGACACAACGCCAAGAACACTTAAAAGAGATTCAAAACGTATGAGCTAACATGAAGTTGCTGAAAAAGATAGATGAATCATGGCCCGAAATTAAAATAGAGGCACCAGCACGTAAATACCACAAGACAGTGGAGATGGTATTGGCAGAGATCAATCGAGCATACGAACTTAACACAAAGAAGGATTTTCGTAAACTTATTCTGGAAGAAAAGAATGCGCCAGAGATCAGATACCGGACATCCGCGTGGCTGTTAGCGATATTGCTCACAGAAGACAAGGATCTCAGACTACCCATAACAAGGAGCCAAAGAATAAAGCTCACGAAGACTAAAAAATTCGAAATCACGTTATCACCAATGAACACGCAGACAAAAAATTGGATATTGAAAGGACATGTTGAAAAAGACGAATTGCCAGACAAACATGAGAAACCACTGCAGACAATGGAAAAACTATTAGGCAGGTTGATAACAAAGCATCACCCAATGGGAAGAATGTCGATAGTAGAACTCGCAAACCTCACAGGAATATGCCTGAGTGAAATACAGATATTTGAAGAGCCCATGCGAAAATACATGTGGGGTGCAACATTGGAGACAAAACTGAAACAGCTGCAAAATCAACCTTGGTTGACCACGAAAAAGATAATCAAACGCAAATTGATAAACACCGAGGATGTACGACAATCAATAAAACAGAAGAATGTGCAACAAGTAACAGATGAGAGTATGAGACGATATGCCAGAAACAGCCCGCGGTGCACATTCACGAAAATAATAAAAAGAGCTGAAATGCTAAAGAAAGGTGGAATAACAACGCCCGTAGAAATTTGTGAAATGGTGACGAAAACACAACTAGAGATCACGAAAGAGGAACAACTATTAACCTCGTCACAGTTGCTACTATCTCCGAAAACACAAACAGTGATCAACAGGATAAACATTGAAAAATGGGGAGATGTGAGTCAAGACAGTATGATCGAATGGATCAACACTGACGATGAGCGATTTCTGGTAGAGATAAAAGTAACAAAAGAAAAGAAAGAAATAGCAGAAAGAAACTACCAAAGGATACGAGAACAGCAAATGGTAGCAACAATGAAATTAATGTTTACAGAAGCATTCACGCGCACAGAACTGGAAGAGCTAATGAAGCCATTCAATCAGATCGCGGTCGACGTCGAATGCATCACTTCTAGAATCGACATCCAGGAATGCATACAAATTAAACTAAGCAAACGGGGACTCACACAATCATTTTGGGAGACAATCCCAGAAGCAAGAATGAATTACCCCGCCACCATCGGATTAGCAACAGCATCTAATACAACGGGCACTTACGAGGAAATTGAAAGACTAGTTGATATGAAGATCTTACTATGTACGCCGCCTAAAACGATTGCGATACCTATGGTACTGCCTAGATGGCGACTCCCGAAAGAGGTGAAACCGGCAAAATCATTTCTACATGAATACAAATCATACGTGAACTCGCAACGTAAAGCGATAGAGATGACAGAGCGAGAGGATTACAAGAAAACAAAGAAGATATTGCTAGATAATGACAACAAAGAACGCATTTATATAGAAGGGACCATCACCCCAGATCAACTTTACATGAGGGGAAAAGCGATTCACATCCAACTCCAGGAATTAAGAGATGAGATAGAGAAATGCCAGCCACAAGCAGTAATGTTGTTCTCTGGAGTTAACAACATCGTGTGGACCATTATGTGGGAACAAAAGTATCGCTACTATGATGTAACGAAAAGAGTGGAGATTGTCACCATGATGCGCATCGGAAAAAATGATCCTGGCGAGATATCAGAACAAGAGGTATTGGATAACATCAGCTTCTTCTATAAAGATGTAGCGAACACCCGCAGCTTATGAAAGGTCTTCACTTTCTTCTACCCAAATACACAAATGAGAGCAGACCTGGCTCACACATGCAAAGCCGACGCACAAATGACACTCTTAATAGCAATGAAAGGCATTCGCTTGTACGAAAAATACTATGAAATCTTTTCACGGAAAATGAATGAACTTCGGGAGATGACACCTATAGCAGAGAACATAAGAGAGACTCGGTTCCTAAAATATGCAAACACTGTCACCACCAAACGCGAAGCAGTGCTAAAGATGTCCAAGCAGTCTGAGTACATGACAATTACATGGGAAGACCCTGCGGCAGAGTCATTAATTAGAAAGGCAGATACTCTTGTACATGGGGAGCGACCAGTGCTGTCCATAACGCAAGCTGAGGAGGGCGTGTAGCATCATCCCAAAAATAATAGCTGCAACAAATGAAGGATTAACGTCGAACGATTATAGTGATTAAAAGATAATCAAAAATATGTAAAATTTAGTTAATGATTCTATTCATTTTTGTAAAGATGCAACTAAGCTACAATATTGCTCAAATTAAGAGAAACTTGTTAGCTGATCAAGTAACATTTGACAAATTGAAATGAGCGAAATTACGCTTACGTATGAACAGCCATATTGGCAGAAGAATTATTTGAAATTCAAAATCAGCAGGTACTTTAGAAATTTTAAATAAATAGCTTTGAACTTAATTAGAAATTTGATGAACAATAAATTCTTCAGAGTTTATTTTATTTTCATTCTACATTTATCTGGTTTGATTATTTAATAAAATGTGCAGCTAGGCAAGTTGTGTCAAGTAGTGGCTGGATTCCATCACGGGATTGATTTGAAGGGTCTTTGTGCCAGTCACAAAACAGCACTTATGTTACAGTTAGGATTTTTTCGATTTTTGCCTAGTCTGACTATCGATCTCTACATGTACGAAATAATCAATGCTTGAAACAATTGGATAGTCGAGACCTAGGAATATACATATTCTTAATAGTAGGAGACTTGACTATAATCGACCGAATAAATGACTTTACATGTATTGTTATTAAATGTAAGTATAGGAAACTGCAGTCTTATTAATTAAATTACAAAGCCAATAATTTTACGGTAATGGCTACCTTAATACTATTTCAATGCAGTTAGTATCAATGCCCGGTTGCTTTACTTAATCAAATCAACAAACACTTTACAAAATTGAGTTTAAGTCAGTTACAACTTGAATTGAGTGCACATACTGAGCTAAAGTAAGGTACACATAATTATTTCAAGTTGAGCTGAGATGGTGCAGTGGATTCAGTCATTGTTCATGAAGGAGGGGAACTGTGTTGTGGAGATTGGCTATGGGCAGTAGCCCACAGAAGAACTGAAGAGGAAACGTCACACATCTCCGTCACCTAAACAGTGATGATCATTATTCAATTAACTTAACTAGTTAACTAAAAAGGAAAAGTTTGGCGATTCAATAACTTAGTAACTCCTCACCCACAATTTACTGAGTGATAATTATCAACTATAATACACGGTGCAAATAGGCCAGGTGGAGGATGTTACATGGCGACTGTGACAAATAAGAACAAAGTTAACAAAGAAACACACAGTGATACTCTTTCAAAATCCTGAAACAACTCAAAGTAAAAGTGAAAAGGAAGCAACAGAGCAGCAAACGGAAGTACAAAGTCAGTAAAGGCAGAAAACCTTAACCACAACAAGTGCAACCTGGACTCTCGAATCGTAACCAAATTGGAAAGCCACTACGACATTAAGGAACAATGACAATCAATAAAAGCAAGAGAGGAAGCGCAAAGAAAGTGATACCAAAAACCACCACCCCTATGGCAACACAATCGTCATCCTATCCAAGGAACTCAGAAGCAACCCAAACCCCAGAGTCAATAAGAC
>CABFPE010000004.1:921220-936091 GCA_900660155.1 Hofstenia miamia | reverse complement strand
GAAAGGAATACCGAATATCTCAAAACGAATACCAAAAATCTCAAAACGGATACTGAGAAAATGTAACTCTGGAAACCTTTCTTAGCTTTCAACCAATAGGAATCACTATGAAATTATATGTTTATGGCATTTAGAAACAGAATTAAAAATTGTAATTTTTTTGGGGTGGTGTTTGCAGCTTGATATTCAAATATAAAGCAAATTTAGAAAATTTGAATTGGATTTTAAAAATTTTTAACTAAACATGAATACAGTAATTAATTGCCCCTATTAAAAATAAAAGCATTTACAATAATACTATGATTGTCTCTTTAAACTATGTCTTATATACATCTGTTACAAACTATATATTCAGTATCCATTTTGAGATATTCAGTATTTGTTTTGAGAAATTTGGTATTCATTTCAAGTACCAACCCATTCTTTGCTACAACATGCTAAGCATTTTTATTGCACAAAAGTCATGTCAAAATGTTCAAGACAAACAATCAAGATATTATTAATTTCTAGCATTAATATTGCAAGTATATAGAAATACCTATGTAAATATATTGTGATTGACATTGTATTAAACATATAAACTTTCTATGTTCAATTGCTAACATGTGGCAGTCTAATAAGTTAAAATAAATGTGTACTCAAAAGCGAGTACATTGACGCTGTGTTATGCAAAAAGTTATATATGACAAAACAAAGGTCTACAAATCTTGTGATATTATTTTATGCTTAACTTATCTGAAACACTTATAAATGGCGCATTTATTCATAAACCACAAGAACATAAACTTTCAGCATATACTTCTTAAGCAATGAAATGAAAAGCAATCCAGCCTCTTCCTATTGATGAACATTATTATGATAAATTTGACCACTGTCCTCAAAATATCATTGAAAAGCAAATTCAATGCCATAATCCTGGTTGCTCTTGATGAATCTGTTTCAAATGCAGCAAATGCGATGTTTTTCTTTGTGTTTATTATGATCCAAGTGACTTTTTTGTTTTCCATAATTGATGATTTTATTTTTATTGTCTTTTAATATTATGAGTTAAGTTCTTGTCAACTGTTTTGATGTATAAAAGTGGTTGCATGCCTTCTTAAATGAAGTACAATATGAAAAATAGCAGTAGTGTAAGGTAACAATATATTATCCAATTTTGCATTTTTTCATTATTTGGTAATTTTACAGTCAATGTACTCAAAAGAGTACACATAAATAATATTAAAACTATGATATCAATAACCTAGCAATTTTGGCTATTCTATGGCATTGGTTTTTATTAATATATTCATAGAAATCTGGTAATATATTTTAATATTTGATGTTGTTAACAAGGTTAAGTAAGGCTTAGATCCTTTGCTCTAGCTTTTGTTTAAAAACTTAGTAAAGTTTCATATATTTAGAATATTTAACCTAATATATGAAATATATGTTCTTCATAAATTAAAATACATTTTTCAATGTTTATTGCATTAAATACTTCAAAAGTAACCATTCAATCTTAAATTTAAATAATTAATGAATTCATGTTATCTCTTGATTGTTTTATTTCAAAAGTACATAAAGTGTAATGCCTTTTACAAGAGCGTAGATAATCAGACCAATAGATAATAATCTCGTTCACGTGTGGCCCCATTTAAAGTACTAACTCAAATTTTAGCCAATCAACATTGAGTAATTTGCTATAGTAAATAGCTAGGGCATTCAATATATTCACATTTTAATATTCTTCTAATCTAATATTTCATTTAATAAGTTTGACGAAATTTCTTATTTTTTTGTAATTTCCTTTAACAATTAGAAGAACCTCAATAACTGATTTGAGAATTAGTCGTTCTTTACAAGTTTGGTTTTTTGAAAATGTGTTGTTTTGATATTGTAATTTTTAAGTAAATGTGGTAAAATTGACTTTCTGGCATATATTACCCTTTATTTTCAAGTAAAATATGCTGCTGGCGTTTTCTTTGTACATTTACTGATTGTTGATCGTAACTTAGAACCCTTCTAATTAAAATTTGTTTTTGCATAGAAAAATTTGAAGAAAAACCTTATCCTTTTTAATTCGTTATCATGGTCTTTCGCTTATAATTATTTTAGCTGCAATGACAAATTGGCTCTACCAATGAGCTGTTGTTAATATTAATTGCTGTGATATACTATTTTACTTTAGGAATTTTCATGGCCAAAAAATTAATGCCACTGTCATTGTAAATTGCGTTCCTAACATATAGAAAAATATTGCATTACAGTATAAATCAATTGGCCTTAATTGTTTTGTCCCATTGTTAATATAGAGTAAAGTAATTTAAAAGCAATATTAGATAAATTATACAATTTAAACGATGTGCTTAATTTCTTTTTGTAATCTAGGAAAAATTTTTGTCACTTTTAGTTCAGTTTTATATTTTTCATCGAATTCTGATCAATTAATTTTAGTATACTTATTTATAGTCTTAGCATGTTCCGCTGAACACACTAGCAAGTGCTTTTGCTACGTGCTCAACACAAAAAATCTGAATACACTTAAACTACAGGGTGTCAATTTCCGTCAACATCCCATACAATTTTCAAGCAATTTTGTGATGACCGAAATCCACTAAGATATTTAAAGTGTATTTTGATTATTCATTTCTTGTTGTTTCATAATTTACGTCTTTTGATTAGTTGAGTAATTCACGTCTTGTGATAATGTCGTGTGATTGATGAAACGCTCGACATTTATTATATGGTTTCACCGTTCTGTAACGGTTGATGCAGAATTGAGTTTCAAAACAGGTCCTGAAATTCAACCAAACTTCTATGGTAACATCACAAATACGCAAATAGACCGTTCTTTTCGAGGGAAGAGCTCACTTACACCAGCAATTGGTACAAAATTGAACATTTGAATGACCCAGTGAAAAATCAAACGTCACATTACCAGTGTCACCTCAAGGCAAAAGTTGCAAACTGTGTCAAAGAAATTACTGAAAAGTTAGGCGTATCAAAAGGAGTAGTATTTAAATATATTGAAACAATCAAGAATAAAATGCCTTAGATGCATACGGTTTTATAAACTTATTAAATCTGTGGCTGCTTTGCTTGATGGTTTCTGTGATTATTGGAATAACATTTCGATCTCAAACTTTAGTATTTCGATACAATGAAAACACAGAAAATTCTTTTGTAAAGCCAACACACAAACAGATCAACATTTAACAACCCAGCTGAGCTTCAGCTAAATACCTCTCAATTGATATCATAAGCAGATATGTCGCGAAGTTGGACTTATGACTGATTGTGCAAATTGACGTGTAGCAACCAATCATCATGTGATATCCAATGGTTAGTTCGGAAAACCATCAGCAAACAACTATGTGTAGAAGAAATTTGTCCACACGTGTTTGGTTATTTCAAAGCTACCAAAGATCATCACACTTAGATTTGTATATTCGATGCTGCCAAGGCTAAATACTGCCGCTGAATGTTTATAAAGCAACATTCTTGACCACAGACTCTGGGCTTTGCTTTTGGCAGATATTGATCAATTTATTACAAATTTGATTGAATGTTGGGATGAAATATGTCATTTTTGGACAATTGTATTGACATGCAATTTGATCATTTTGAATTAACTCTTTAGCTTGTGAGTATTTTGTGTATTAATTTTATGATGTACCCATGTTATTGATAATATAATAGTATTATGCAAATTGATTCGATTTTTATTGCACCCTGTATTATAACTTTATTAGGGAGGATTTCGCATTGAGTAGCAAAAAGTAATAATTTGGCTAACCGCTTTATTAAAAAATTTCCCTAATAGATTAAATCATAAATTTCTAAGGTTTGAAAGATTTGTGTACTGTTTTCTCAAATATATAAAAATTTCTAAGATTCAACATTATTATAAAAGATCCTATGTTGTTTAGAATGTCCCCAATATTTTATTCATGAGTTCGTAAAAAGTATATAAAGAGTCTTTTTTCATAGAATAATATTTTAGTCAATCATTTAAGGATGTTAAATTGAGTCCAATAAATCTATAGACTATGCAACTGTTAATTGTGATTATAAGCATCATCATCGATATCAATAATTTGGAAATTTTTTGAGAATTCGTTTAGTTCATATCGAAATCATAGATTGGCAAGAATATATTGTTGAAAAATTAATGCGTAACATAAAGATACTGCGATCATAAAAATGGCGTTCCATCCTTTGTAATCCACGAAACTTTCTGAACTCTTTCCATCCATTTAAAGCATCTCTTCCCCTACATTTGCTCCTCTAAGCGTTTTCCGCATTGCTGGAAAACATCTCGGAACTCTCTCCTGTTAAAATACATTCAGCTTTCCTCCTCTCAAGTCACCTCTTATCGTCCAATAGCTATACTTTCTCGGTTGTCAATCATCTTTGAGCGTCTTGTCTTTTATTATGTGTGCCATAAAATTCGTCACCTCATCTCCGCTTTCCGGCATGGTAACCTTCCGGGTAATTCTACCATCACTAACTTGCTCACTTTGATTGAAAACTGCTATTTCCACTTTGATCGTAATGATCCTGGTTGCATTATCTTTCTTGACATTTCTAAAGCTTTTGATCGGCTCCCTCATTCTATCATTCTTGACAAATTAAGTTTATTTGGCTTTGATACTGATTTCATCGAACTCTTTCAGTCTTACCTGTCCAATCGTCGTCAGTGTGTCAAAATCAACTCGTCTATTTCTTCCCCTGCTCTTGTCTCTAGTGGTGCTCCTCAAGGTTCCGTGTTTGCTGTTCTGTTTTTCCTTGTTGCTATCAACGACCTCCCTCAATCTGTCCTCAACTCATCCTGTCTACTGTACGTTGATGACACTGCGATTTTCAACTTTGGTAGTTCTTTTGCCTCCAATATTACCTCTGATCTTGAGCTTTTGTCTACTTGGTCTTCTGTTAACCATCTTGATTTTAGCCCAACCAAGNCCTCAACTCATCCTGTCTACTGTACGTTGAGGACACTGCGATTTTCAACTTTGGTACTTCTTTTCTCTCCAATATTACCTCTGATCTTGAGCTTTTGTCTACTTGGTCTTCTGTTAACCATCTTGATTTTAGCCCAACGAAGACATGTGGTATTTCCTTTTCTGTATCTCCCCATTCTGATCTTCCTCTTCCTGTGAACTTTTCCCCTCATCATACCCATCTTGGAGTTCAACTTGCTGATAACTTAAATTGGTCTAGGCAGGTGTCCTTACGTCTCCGCAAAGTTAATTCCTCACTCTTTGCCGTCTTCCACAATGTTCCCTTAAATTCCACGGCTGCCGTGAAACTCTTTGTTCAAGTGCATTCCTCGTGCCATTCTTGTCTATGCTTCTCCCTGTTGGTGGCCTTCCTGTTCCTTGTTCCACTCTATGGAACGTTTCCAGCAGTGTGCCTTCAAATAGATATCTCCCTTGCCATACAAAGACGCCCTTCTCAAATTCTCCACTCCCCCGCTGTCACTCTACTTCCATGCCTGCGATCTCCTCCTGTTCAATCGACTGCTCACTCGCAAATTGGATCTTGATCCTTTGATTTCATTAAGTTCTCTAATTCCCGCTCCACTCGCTCTGATGATGGTGTCACTTTCTCCATTCGTCGTCCCATGAAACATCGCACCCTTCACTCATTTTTCAATCGTGCTTGTGCTGCTGCTAGTTACATCTTGACTCTCAACCCTCTAACAGCGATTTATTTCTTTTCCCCGACACCGAGTTTCAAGAAATCTTTGATGTCTTTCCTATTTGCTGAGCCCTTCTCCAACTTTGCCTACTCTTCCATCTGCTCCTACTTCATCTCCTGCGACTGTCCTCTCTGCCGTAAAACTTTACTTGTGTTTATTTTTGTTTGTAGTGTATGCTTTTAGCGGCTAAATAAAGTCATTCATTATTATTATTATTATATACTTAAATGAAATTATCGAATTTTCGTGTTCGAAAAGAGTTATCTGTAAATAGGAAAACACAATTTTTGAGCAATACAAGACTTTTGCAATCTAACTTCTTAATCCTTAGAGTTCCAATTTTGTTTTTAAGTTTGTAAATGATTGTCTTGCTTGGAAGGAGAAGAGTTTTTCATTTAAAAATGTGTGTGAACTTATTTTTTATATATTTACTGATTAGCCTTTTGCATTCTCCTGTAATCTTGTAAAGCGCCTAGCAACAAAAAATGAAGAAAAATTCAAAATGCTTTGCATATGACGCCGAAAATCACTACAAATGTGCCTTGGATTTTTATTACAGCGTATTGATTAATATTGATTCACTTTTTGAAATTTCATGATTGCATTTATTTTCTTAAAAATCACTTGTTTTAGATGTTTTCGCGGGTTCTTGCTAGAATAAATCCAATGAGAGTCAATTCTCGTGGACTTGCTAAGTTTAATTGGCGCGATCCTCTAGATTTAGAATGCCGTTTAACAGAAGACGAACGAATGATTCGTGACCAATTTCGTTCGTATGCTGAGGATAAACTTTTACCAAGAATTATAATGGTTTTTTTCTTTTCTTTGTATTCCATTTTGTTGAATTAATAATAATAATAATAATAAGTCTTCAATAGCTTTATTAGTTTACTTGCCATCCATACCTGCTGCACATATTTACAAATCTGCAAAATGTATACACAATATTTACAATATACATATAGACATATTTACAAATTGACAATACATACAACAAGCAGGACACTTAAAAATAAACTAAGCTACAAAATAAAATATGTTAAAAAAACACATGTTAAAATGCACAATTATATCTAATTTGAAATATAGAGAACTACTCAATAATATTTCGCCACGCGTTTAATTTTTTTGATGACCCTAATGCATGTTGTTTTGATAGTAGATTGTGCTTTAAAAGTCGCTTAAATGTGCTTAATTTTGAAGTACAGCGAATACTATGAGGCAATTTGTTCCACATTTGACAGGTGGTGGCAGTAAATGAGGATTGCCAGTATTTGTTTTTAATTAAGATCTTGTTGATGCTCTTATTGCTTCGCATGTTCCAGCTAATATATTGATCAAGAAATGCTGTGCTTTTGCTGAGTTTGTGTCTATATTTGTACATGTTTATAAGACTTGCATAGATAGACCTTGGAGATAACATACCAATTTCTTTTAACTTATTACCTGTTTCCTGCTTGTTGATACAATACATGGTAGCTATTGACCAGTTAAATGCTTTATTTATTCGTTCTGATTGTGCAGTGGATATGTTATTTAGCAAAATGCATGCATAATTATAATGGCTGCCAACTAGTGCTTCTATCAAGGCCTTATTTCTTACAACTTGTCGTATTTGGCGAAGACTTTGAATGCCTGGTACCATTTTCTTAACTTTGCGGTCAATGAAGGCTTTATATGTGAGTTGGCTATCAATCAATAATAATAATAATAATAATAATAATACTGTATACTATATTTATGAAATATATTAAGGCAAACCGCAATGGAGTATTTCACCGTGAGATTATGTCAGAAATGGGACAACTTGGAGCGCTCGGTGCTACAATTGATGGTTATGGGTGTAGTGGTGTATCTACAGTCAGTTATGGATTAATCGCTCGGGAATGTGAACGAATTGATAGTGCGTATAGGTAAACGCTTTTCGAAATAAGATATTGTGATTTAGATTAATTTTCATTGTAGAAATTTATTCATGAAAATCCCTCGTTTGAGGGCATAATAATTCAACACAGTGGCGTACGTAAGGGGATGGGCATTGTGGAATGTCGCCTGAAAGATTTTAAACATTGATTAAATAAAACATCATAAAAAACAAAGTTTTCAATAATTTCAAAATTTCGTCAGAAAATCTTGCGGAAGCTTCATCTAAGTAGTATATGCAACAGTGTTGATCGATTTAAATTATTGATACAAGTAGTGTATTCTAATTGTTTTGAAGTCATTGCTCTGATATTTGAATAAATTGGCATGCTCTGAAATGTTGTTTTGCATGTTTTTTATTTTCAGTTTATTTAAAATTGATTAAATTATTGTATTTCAAAAATAATAGTATCAAAAGGATTTCTAATATTTACTACCTTGGAAGATTGTCTGGGTAAAATTGAAATTTAGTTTAAAAAAATCCGATTTAAATAAAAAATCCGATTTTTCCTTTTCTTAAATTTAAATCGGATTTTTTCCCAACACTGGTATGTGTAGTGTGCACAACTGCACTTCACAAACTAATTTTCTCAAAATTCTGATTTAAATTGTATTATAGGTGTATTTCGGTGTAAAACCAGTCGACATGGACGCTTTTTGAATTTCTAATTATACTATTAACAATTAGATCGCATATTTGCACAAATTATATTTAGATCTGCTATGAGTGTACAATCATCTCTAGTGATGTTACCTATATATCAATTCGGTTCAAAGGAACAGAAAGAAAAATATTTACCACGCTTAGCTAAAGGAGAACTAGTTGGTTGTTTTGGATTGACTGAACCCAATCACGGTTCAGACCCTAGTTCTATGGAAACAAAAGCTTCTTATCAGAAATCTTCGGACACCTACATTTTAAATGGATCCAAAACCTGGATCACTAATTCTCCGATTGCTGATGTAGCCATTGTTTGGGCAAGATGTACTCATGATAAGTAGCTGTTTATTTTTCATTATGTGTTAACTGAATTGTTCATGTTTTACATTGATAGTCAATTCTAAAATATTTTTTCGAAATCAAAATCCAACGCTTCAATTTTGTTGCAATAAATAACAAATATTTTAATTTTGTAACTAATTGGCTCTCATTGCAGATCTAAGATTCTTGACAAAATTTGTATGCATGTTTTTCATATATTAATTTCAAAGTTAGAAAAAATTCATACGTTAATATACTACTTTTTCGAAATAAAAATAGTATATCAAGGATTACATTTAGCAGTATCACTTAAATATTTAATAACCAAAACAAGCTGAAGATAATTTTTATTTAGTCGTTTGCGAGGTTTTATTATTGAAAGAGGAATGCAAGGTTTCACAACTCCCACCATTGAAGGCAAATTTTCTTTAAGAGCTTCAGAAACCGGATCCATATCTTTGGATAATGTTGAAGTACCCTCTACTCAAATGCTACCAAATGTGGAAGGCTTTTTTGGCCCATTCACTTGCTTGAACAGTGCGCGATTGGGGATTGCATGGGGAGCGTTAGGTTTGAAACAATGTTACTTATATTTTCTCATATCCTGTTTTTATTAATGTTCTAATTTCGTTTACAGTTCTATTTGTGAGTGTGCATTTTAAGCGTGCTTTCAGATTGAAAATTCAAATTATATTTGTTTTTTATCTAATAATCCAAGGATACAAAATACAGAGCTATGACTACCTAATATGATATGAGTTATGAAATATATCATAATATATTACATCTTAAATGATGTTCATTAGGGCATAAAAATACAATTTTGTAATTTATTATATTATTGGTTTATTTACCGGTAATTTAAACATACTTATCAATTCCTTTAAGTATATAAGTATTTTGCTTACCAAACGCTGAAGGGTTTTGTTTTATAATAATGACCTTTTTGGATGAAATATTTTAATTAGGTGCTGCGGAATTCTGTATGTCTACTGCGCGACAATACACTTTGGATAGAAATCAATTTGGTGGTCCACTCGCCAGGTTTCAACTAATTCAGAAAAAGTTAGCAGATATGCTAACTGAAATTAATATTGGTCTAATGGCATGCTTGCAGGTACCTGTATTAATTTGTTTCATAGTTTGTAATGTCCAGCAAATATTAAACACATTTCGTGTTAGGAATACCAATTTCAAAGATTAATGATTCTATATTTACTAAAGTAAACAAGAGTAAGACAGAAGAAACATCTTCAAAACTACATTATATGACAATATAATAAATTAAGAATAGAATTTATTTTGCTATTATACATAAAAGGCCATGTACAGCAAATATGCTACATGGGATTTACACAAGAAATTGCCAGATTCAATTTTATATCATACTAGAAAAATGTATCATACAATTTACTTATGAAGTTATTTAAAATCGGCTGTATTGTTCTATAAATATTGCTATAAAATATATTCATAGAGATTACTTTGTTTTTGACATTAATTTTTCACATATTTGGATTCATTTTTTTAGAAAACGCCATATTCTTTTTGTAAGGTTTTGACTAAATTTACCTTATTCTGTTAGTAACTTTTAATATATAGTATGTTTACTATATAGTTGATTCTATTTACATGTATGCAACAACTTGTCTAATTTATAGCATATTTTCTCCAAGAATTCCCCACTTCAGTTATTTTTGCTAAAATGGAAGCTCAATGGAACTGTTAGAAAATGTATGGTAATCTTGTATTAAATTGATTTTATGTGGGAACCGCGGAAGGGTTTGTGGTGTGACTACTGTCATTGACGTACTCTAACATGAGGAAACAAGGAGAGAATATGTAACCGAAGTATCAGAAAAAGAATCCAGTACAATGTTATGTATTGTTATTGTTATTTATAAAATTGTTTCGAATGAATTCTAAAAAATGAAATTTTAGATTGCGGTTTTCTAATTTTTACGTAGTCCTCATGCTATATTCTAATTGCACATTCGTTTGTTTTAATTACATTTTGTTGGTAACTCATCAAAATGAAAATTTCTGTTTGAAATAGAGCTAAGAATACCATCATATCATATGAATCAAATACAGTTCTTACTTTGCACCAGGTCAGCAAGCTTTGCGGTTAGAGAGGAATTTATTCAAGAACGCTTTCTTCTAGATATATATGTAGTAATTTGTAACTACATATAACCGATGTTCATTGTATGAATAATGATAAAATACACTAAAATGCTTGAGTATAAAGTGTATTTGAAGATGATTCAACACATTAGCATGATTCGTACAAAGACAACTACTGCGCTGCTTATTTTAATTTGTTGGATAGAATGAAGCATACAGTTCGGTAGGTGAGAAGTCAGTTGCGATCTGTCCAAAATTTATCATAAGTCCACCTCAGTATTAATGATTAAATTATTCATCTAATAGCAAAAGTTTTTTGTTCTAAGTCACGAGATTTCAAAGCTTGGAAAAGAGCTAAAATGATCAACCACTGTGGTTATTGCTTTGATTTACTTTTAACAATTGTATGTTCAGCTGGTAAAGCTAAGAATAGCAATATTTTCGATCTAAATTCAAAATCACGCATTTGTTTTATTTACAATTGTAAATAACATTTCTGTGTTTTAGGTCTCTCGTCTAAAAGATGAAAACAAACTCGCTCCAGAAATGATATCTCTCATCAAACGTAATTCGTGTGGAAAAGCGTTAGATATTGCAAGGACAGCCCGGGATATGCTAGGGGCTAATGGCGTCTCAGATGAATATCATATTATCCGTCATGTAATGAATTTAGAATCGGTCAATACCTATGAAGGCACTCATGACGTCCATGCATTAATATTGGGACGGCAGATCACAGGGATTCAAGCGTTTAAATGACAAAGACTCCACCTCAAATATTATTTTATAACTTAAATATTTAATGTAGTTTTTTTTAATTTAATTAAATCTGCTACTTTCAACGTCACGGGAAATTTGTTCAAAACTCAGATATAATGGGCCAGTGAATAGATTTGTAATTAATGCAAAATGTAACGATGTTTTGCTTTATATAACATTTCTTTGATAGAATCAAATTTTCAATTGTTTTTTTTATCAAATGGTGATACCGGATAACATTATAACATTATAGTTTAATATATACAATCATTTCCCTATAGTCTCATACACTGAAAGTTGACTTTTAACTTTAAGAATCATTCTAAATAAAAAGTTTTTGGAAATAGGTTTTGCAATAAACTAAACATAATACTATTTAAATGTTCATGTGCTTAAAATATATTGTGCATTACCATGTTAGTTTGTTGGGTATTGACTTCTGTATTTTACTATAGTTCGCATAAAAGAAATTCAATTTGGCACAGATTCAATTTCGCACGTTTCTTCGCACTTGTATATTCCATTTTTTTTACAGTTTTTTAGTCAAGCATTCATTCCATTGCTAAAGCAGTTGAGTAATAACCATCTTGGAACAAGCCCAACCTTTATCTCTGCGCCACGAGCAAATCCTTAACAGTGATGTGATCAAAAGACAATATAAATAGTTTTTTGAGTTACTTCAGAGAAAGAAATATGGCTGAATTCTTCAATGTTCAATCTAACTTTTCATTTCGTCTAATCAATAAAGGAGAATTTTTTTAGTTCTCCGTCCTTGCCGTTCTGACAAATCATGCAGCTTTAATAAGCTTGAAATCATACTTTTTGGTAAATGGACGACTGACTGATACTCTAAGTTTCATCAGATTCTAATGTTTACTTTTGAATGCTTAAATCATATTTTTATAGTTTTGACTGTCTGGTGATCTAATTTGCATAAATCAGATGCAGAATCTTGTCCCTTGATACTAAGCAATAGAAAAAAATACAAGTAATCAAACGCAGAGACCTTAATATACAAAACTCTGCTCCAAAAATTTCGCAAAAAAATGGTAGTTTACAATGAATATATGCCAATTTCATAATTCAGTATTAATATACAATAATTAAGAATACAATCAAAGGAATTAATATTTACATTATTTTCGACCTTCCATGAAACTAAAAATCCAAATTCATCCACAAAAATCCAAATCATACAAGTAAAATGGTCTACTTAAAATTTTAATTTTCACGGGAAATTTTAGTGGCTTCGTGAGGTCTATTATGTTCAAAAATGGTTCCTTTCATTAAAATAAATGCCAAAGATCTTAACTTAACTTTAAATCATCCCTCTCATCAGAAAATTGGTTTCCTGTATATTCTGAATCAAATATAAATGAAATGCTAAAAAATTTCTCAGACATTATTGAATTTTACCTCAACAGATTTTGCCCTGAAAGGAAAATAATGGTTAAATCCAAAGCAAATACTTTTTCTAACAAACCCTGGATATCTGACACTTATAAAGATTTAATTCGCGAAAAGAACAAAGCATATAAACATTTTAGAAATTCTCGAACTAACAAGAACTTTGCTGCCTATAAAAAGGCCAGAAATGCCTCGAATATTGCATCTCGTAGGGCATTCAATGAATTTATCAAAAATGAGTATACGCGTCTTCCAAATGAAAAGTCAAAATGGAAACTAATAAAAGAAATCACAAATTATAAGCAATCTAAATCAAACTTAATTGATGTGATTAAAGATCAAAATGGAAATAATCTAACCGACAATTTAGAAATTTCTAATGAATTAAACAAGACTTTTGTCAACTTAGGAAATTACAACGGCCCCCTTATTAAATACAAAAACCTCTCACACAAAATCTTTACACCTGAATTTTATTTCCGATTCTCAACTACCTATGAAATTATTAAATCGATTCTTAAGCTTAAGCCCATCAAATCAAGTGGTCCCTCAAATATCCCCTCTTGGGCTCTTAAAATGACGGCAGATATCATTGCAAGTCCTTTAAATTTCATCTTTAATGAATCTATAAAATGCAATCACTTCCCAGATTATCTAAAACTTGCTCACATTACTCCTATTTTTAAGAAAAACGATCCTTCAATTGCCACAAATTATCGACCAATTTCAAGATAAGATAAGATAAGATAATCTATATTCATAAATACATGTTCAAAGTGATGTGAATACTTTCTTTGTTATTCCTTTGATATATTCATCAATAACATTGTTTCCTCAAGTCTGCCTTCGATTTGATAATTTCTTGATTTATGCTGTCATAAATAAATTATTTTATATTTAGTTTTAATATGACTCTAGATTGGTATTAATGTTATTAAATGTCAAGATCTTTTACTCACCTTTCATTCTCTTGGTAAATGACTAAGTTTAAGTATTTACTTAACTGCTAAACTATTTCATTTAAATTAGTAAACACTTGTTTATTGAGTCGAAAACTATAATCTTAAACTGCCATTAATCCCATTCAAGAGACCATATAAAAATCTTTCTTTTTCATAATAAAATTAGAGCAACAAAATTATACAAAAGTGTGAACATATTTCAACTGATGGTCTTCATGGATTGTCTTGTAAGAGAAGCGCTGGTCGTTTTGCACGTCATTCTCAATTTTATAACCTTTTTAAGCGCACTTTTTCAATGATCGACGTCCCTTCAATTTTGGAACCACCAGGATTGTTTAGAAAAGATGGGAAACGACCTGATGACGTGACTACTGTTCCTTGGTCAAGAGAACGCTCCTTAGTGTGGGACGTTACAGTAGTTGATGCAATTGCTCCCAGTCGGATTTCAACTTTTACTCCTACTAAAGCTGCAACAGATGCTGAGTCCCGAAAAATACCTAAATATAGTGCCAATGTTCAACAAGACTATATATTTCAACCCGTAGCTTTTGAATGTCAAGGCAGTCCAGGTAAATTAACTGGAGGCTTTATTTCCCAACTTGGCAAGTCCCTCATATTTTCTTCTAAGGAACCACGTGCAGCAGAGTATTTTAAACAACGCTTGTATTATAATTCAGCAGACAAATGCCGCTTGTATTTTGGGAACTATAGAAGTTGAATCTTCATTAGAAGAATTATTTTATGTCTTCTAGATAGTTTGGACATTAAGATAAGATAAGATAAGATAATCTATATTCATTTGAATTTTTTTACAATATTTTACTGATATTTCAAATTAATAGCGTCATTAACTACTATGTACAAAAAAATGAATAATAACAAAAATGAAATAAATAAAACAACACTGACTAAAAAATACACTGACTACGGATAGCTTACTAATTTCGATTTATTGCATAATCGTTATTACAAAATTTAAATCCTATCCATGATCTACCTGATATAAACTTTTGTTTGAGAAATAATAA
>CABFPE010000004.1:882301-910479 GCA_900660155.1 Hofstenia miamia | reverse complement strand
TGATATTGGTTTTAACATGCGCTTTTTTTGAAACTCATTTGTACTTATGTGTTCATTATTTGATGTTTATGTTATTAAACGTTGATTAATAAAAAGTTGTTGATTATTTCTTATACAATCAGTTAAGTTTATTTCTTTGTGATTTTTTTCCTTTCAATAATCTTTTTTGTAAAGATTCGAATGCACCTAAAATACCTTGGATAAACTATATGGTAAATAAGCTTAAGATAATTTTTTAATTTTAGTTTCTCGTTTAAAACTACGCTTAGACTATTGATTGGTTACGCGTGATCTGTAACTGCTCTTGCCACCAATCACATAGTCTAAATGTAGTCTAAGCAGTTTTTAGCAATATGCGATTAAAAATTATTTGATGTCCTCACTATGCTCAGGTGCAACATATAAAGCACCTGCCATGCCACATTATATTGCTCAATTTCAATAGACTCAGTAATATATATGTTAATGACTTAAGTAATTACACTAATTGTAATGTTATTCAATACGCTGATGGCACAATGCTATTTTGCTCAAATAAATCGATTGAAAATGCAATCATAAAGATTGAAGATGACTGTGCTCAATTATAATCAAATCAAAAGCTTATTCCAAAAATTTCTCACAAAAAAGCTGAAGTTTAATGGCACCCTAATAGACNACATATTACAAAGCTAAGTAATTCTGAACCAAATATTAATAACAATTTTTTGACCCTCATAAAACACCGTGTGCTCACCTTAAGTAGAGTACCAAAAGGTTCTCGGAAATGCCTGGCTGAACTTTTCATAAAATGCCTAAACGATATTTTGAAAACACCCGACTCTGAGGAACATTGGCAAAAGTTAATGTCTTTATCTAAGAAGGTACTGAAATTACCCGAGCGTTCCGGAAAAAATAAAGCAAATTTAACTAATATTTTGAATAAAAGAATAAAGAATTTCACCTTCTCTGTGGATGTTAATGAAACTTTAAACAAACATAAGCAAAAGAAATAAAAAAATATTTCGCAAAATCGACTGATTTCAAACAAAATTGAAAGGGGCTGTTCGTATTATTAGTAGTGATAATTCTGTTTTTTAGCAGCTTAATTAACTTTAATAAGAACATGCAAGATATATTTCGACTTACCAAGTCATCGTCAGTTTTACAAATTATTCCCTCTAAATTTACTATATTTTACAATAATAATTATATTTTTCTAAATTTTAAAAAGTGCTAAATTTAATTTATAAATATAGTCTTCTTTTGTGTTTAAGCTTGGTTGCAAGGATTTTATAAAAATATTCTCAATAATTTTTAAATTACTTGATCTTGACGTCTGATGTAATATGTTTGTTTCAAAATTTACCCGCATTTAATTAGATGATTAGATATATTAGAACTGGTCTCATTTTCTTTAATTCTTCTTGATAGTTGCCTACTAGACTTTGTAAGTCGAAATATATTTGCATGTTCTTATTAAGATTAATTAAGCTCCGAAAAAACGACACATATAGTAATATTGTTGAACATTGTTTTTGAATAACTTTAAATTGTATTCAGTAACTTTAATTCCCTAGGTAAATGATTACAAAGTTTTATAGAAGTATTAATGAATGAATTTCTCAGTATTTTCTTTTTATAAAGAACTGGTCGAATATTTCGAGTGCGTGTATTTAGGTGTGTGAGATTAGTGATATTAATTATATCATAAGAGTTGGTGTTGTTTACGATCTTATACAATATTGTTAATACATTTATCTCATTAGGAATTGAGAATTTAAGAAGTTGTACTCCATGTTTTTTTGTATTCAGTATAAAGTAGATTGGCATAATAAAAACGACTTAAAACTATAGCATGGATTAACTGAATGTTAGCTTTTGTAGGAAACTGCTGAGTTATATTGCTGGGTGCTTTAATTTAAACAGCCATTCTCTTAATATTTATAAATTGCTTTTGAAAAGTAAAAAATGAGTCAAATGTAATTCCCAAGTATTTAAATTCATCCACTTTGTCTATTAGGGTGCCATTAAACTTCAGCTTTTTTGTGAGAAAATTTCAATTAAAATCTACAACTGAAGAAACCAATAAATTAAATATAATTTATCAAATCAAATGCACCTGTGGTGAAGATTATATTGGTTTTTCTGATAAACAACTATCAAGAAGAATTAAAGTACATGAGACCAGTTCTAATATATCTAATCATCTAAATAAATGCGGACTAAATTTTGAAACAAAAATATTACATCAGACGTCAAGATCAAGTTATTTAAAGATTATTGAGAGTATTTTTATAATATCCTTGCAACCAAGTTTAAACACAAAAGAAGACTATATTTATAAATTAAATTTGCCACTTTTTAAAATTTAAGAAATTATAATTATTATTGTAAAATCTAGTAAATTTAGAGGGAATAATTTGTAAAACTGACGATGACTTGGTAAGTCGAAATATATCTTGCATGTTCTTATTAAGGATATTACTATAATTCGAGAAAAGAAATAATTGAATTCAAAGAGGGGTTCAAATTTCACTACTGCTGCGGAAATCAATAATTCTTTATTCAAAGTTTTAAATTGTATACATACATGTAAATTTACTATAAGCTGCGAACAAAATTTTAAGCTTACCACTAGTAGCTTGAACAACAAAATATTTTATCAAAACATGTTAAACATGAAATTCGTGCTAGATTAAAAAGAAACGTTAGTGGCTGTTTATTTTTTCAGTCTAAGCAAAGTTTAAGAATTTCACTTAGTGATTATCTTTAAACAGCTTGCGTACTTTTTAAAAGAAAAGAGAATTTCCTACATCTTCAAACACTTTTCTCCAAACTTGCAATTGTTGGTGAAATTGCAACCATGAATTAGTGAATCTTTGTACGAAATTGCATTGTTGCATCTGATGTACTTGAAAAAATTAACTAATTTTTGATGAAAATTTTTATTTTTGAAATTCATTCAAATTTTCCTCATATTTCAGGCTAACGACAAGCATTTTTCTAATGTTAAGCTGTCCAAGCCCCACTAAGAATCGCACTGCGATTAAATTTTTTTGATACTTATCGTTCATGCAATTCTAAGGTTTAGAACGCATGGAAGCATGCGGAACTATAACTGTTCCTTTATATGTAGATTGACATCCCAAGCTCATTGAGGTACTTTGTGCGCAAAATCAGAGGCAAAGGCGCCAAAGGAACCGAGGCTGGAGAATTCGCGCAGAAGCACAACTTAATAGGACCATGATCGAGATTCGTTCTAAAATGTAAATCGAAGAGACACTCCATATCATTTGGTGTGAGGAATTAGCAGTTAGGTTGTTTTTTCAAAAAAATCATAAACAAATTAAGGTTAATTCTCACAAAAAAAATTTAACTTCTAGCCCCTCTGATGTAAGGGATTTGACGCCACTGGTTATATTGATAACAAAAATGTAAAAAGTACTCTATAATGCATTATGTACATACTTATTCATTCAAATAAGCTCTATATTAAAGAATGTAATAAATGTGTTCAAATTTGGATAATTCGGCAAATATTTGCCAAATATTGGGAAAACTTCCATTTACAAAAGTTACGCATTTTGTCAATTATTTACTAAATTTTCTACCGCGTTTACTAGAGAAGGCACGTTACAATAATGTAAGTTGAGATGAATATACTTATTATTTAATAAGAGTTAAATGCAAAAATTGTTTCATTTGAATGCAAATGATTTTCCTAATTTGTTGAATTTTCTATAGCCAATAGAGAAACCACAGCTTTATAGAATAGAATAGAATAAAATAGAATTCCTTATTAAGTGTAGTACATTGGCATAATTATACACCTCGAAAAAAGCTGCTAATACTACACTTAATGCGTCAAACACTTAATGCTTTAAAAGTAGCATTATTTGCGTCACGTGGTAATTTGCCAACATTTCTAAATTCTAAGAAATACTTTTGAGACTAGTTCTTCTTTCTGTTTTGCGGTAAGTGCTTCTAAATAATCCCACTGCAATGTATTAGAACTACATACTGTATACTAGTTTGCTTGTTTGTATCATAGCCCATATGCATATGGATTAATATGTTTAATTAACTCCAAAGTGCAATATCACAGTTCAATCAATAACATGAAAATGTATACTGTAAGAATTAGTCCACAACAGTGGCAACCTAATTAATGAAAATTAAAAAAACTTGGTAAGAATTTGTTGTAGTATCTTGGCAAATTCTTACAACTCAGTTGCAATATTTACCAAGGTTTACTAATATTTTGACAAGATTTTACTACTTAATAAAGTCATTGCTAGAATAGAATATAAATAATTACTGTTTAGCCTATTAAATTTAATTAGTTAAAGCAAACACTCACTAACATACATTAATTGTGTACAAAGCTTTAAAAGTAAGGCAAACTTGCTTTGCGCAAAAATCACTTTTCTGCATACACTTGAAAGAAGAAAAGAAGAACAAGAAAAATCTATATTCAGAAATTGCTTTAACATTAAATAGAAATACTGATAAAAATTCTGAAAGCGACAAGAAAGTAATACAAAATTAAACAAAAAGACAAAACAACGAATATTTACAAATAAAAATAGTGGTTAACTAGGGCTATGGCGATAGCTAGTTTCTATTAATAGAGTAATCAGGATTATAAAATATATAACCTCGCCATCTCAGGTTTTTATATTATACGTGCAAAAATATTTTTTAATATCAATTTTAAAGTTTTTTAATCTACTTATTTGTTTAATATATTTTGGTAATTTATTCCATGTATTTAAAGCTGTTTAGAAATGAATTTTTCATTATTCGCTTCTTATACCTAATAGTTTCAATTCTGTGTGTTCTTTTATTTTGTTTATTGACTAATTTTGCAGCAAGAAAGTTTTTTTTATATGGAAAAGTATTATTAATTATTTTGAAGAACGTCGTTAAGACACTTATATAGATGCGTATGTAGAAATAATTTTCAAATGTTTCCATATGCATTATTCTTATTAAAGCTATGATTATTTACTGCTACTTTGATAGCCCAATTTAGTTGCACTTGGAATTTCCTGAGAAATTTTTGGTTTATATTTGTGTAGATTATGTTGGCATAGTTGAAATGACTTAATACTAGAGCATATATTAATTGGATTTTTGCTTTAGTTGGAAGTTTTTGAGAAATTAAGTGAATTGCTTTAATCGATGTGGTCAATTTTCTAATAACATGATTTAGTTGCTCTTCAAAATTTAGATTTCTGTCAAAAATAATTCCGAGGTATTTAAAAGACTCAGCCTGTTTTATATGAATTCCGTTGAAATAAAGTTTGTATTTTGAAGTATCAGTAGATTTAGTTTTTGATTGATCAGAATTGAGTTTTTAGTGGATTTACTCTTATTTGTATAGTAGCAAAATATTTAGCAAGAGAGGCACAGCTTGTTTCCAAGTTTGAACCGCTTTTTCTTAAAATTTATTAGAATTCAATAATATTGTGTCATCTGCAGACTGTATGACGTTTCATTTTACTTGCTCGGACAATCATTTCTATAAATATTAAATAATAAGAGATCCAAAATTGTACCCTGTGAACCCCATTTTTAGTACATACCCAATCTGAAAAAAAATCATTAATTTTAACTCTGCATACGCCTGTATAAGTAACTGGAGATGAGACCTATGTTGTCATTAGAAAAATCTAGAAATTTAACTTTTTTGTAGTAAGATTCTGTGAGAGGTCTAACCAAGCAATTGCTGAGTATTCATTATTATTTATTGTTTTTAGCCATTTACCTCTAGCTTGTAATAAAAGGTTCTCTCGTAGAAATACCTTTACGAAAACCTTATTGTGTTTTGGAGTAAAGATCATGTTTACAAAGATGCTCGTTAATTTGAATAAAAAGAATTCGTTCA
The DNA here is from genome assembly GCA_900660155.1 of Hofstenia miamia. Taxonomy (NCBI): domain Eukaryota; kingdom Metazoa; phylum Xenacoelomorpha; order Acoela; family Hofsteniidae; genus Hofstenia; species Hofstenia miamia. Next base: position 904,607 of record CABFPE010000004.1, on the reverse strand, counting down.
AATATTTTGCTGATTGGAGAGGGGATTTAAATGGGTCTATAGTTTACGCAATCTTCGGGATCATTGCTTTTAAATAATGGTGTTAAATTTGCCAATTTTAATTCATCTGGATAAAAGGAGTGTCTTATACATGTATTTATAATGTAGCATATTGGTTCAGCTATTGAATCACCTGAGAGTTTTAGCAACCACGTTGGTATTAGAGAGGGTCCACTGAATTTATTTTTTAAACATTGTATCGACTTTATGATTTCATATTTTGTTGCAGACGAAAAGTGAAAGAGGGAAGGCAAAAAGTTACAATCATGCCATTGTAGTTTCCTAAATTTAGAAAAACTTCAATGAAAGCATTGCAGATTTCCTTCTTATTTGTAATGGATTTATCTTTATAGTATATCCTTTCAATTTTTTCGGTTCTCATGTTTTTTCTCTTTAGTAAATTTTTAACAAATTAACACTTATTTTTTTGGGAAGAAAGACTTTAATACTGAAAACGGGAATATTATTACTTGCGTTCCTTATAGCAATATTACTTAAATTTTGTCCATTTTTTTAAGCATTATGATTTTCTAATATTTGGTAATTTAAGTATTTTTCCATTTCTGTTTCGTTATTTCGATTAAATCAATGCATTTAGAATCAATCCATGGTTTGAAACATTATTTTCAGTTTTTTGGAATATTCGGATGAAAGAATATATTTTTTCTGGGCAGCATAAATCCAAATAGAAAAGTATAGTTTTTGTAAAATTTGATAGCATTTCATTACGGAATTCCACTTTTCGATTTTAAATACTGTCGAAGTTTTTCGACATCTTCTGTTGAAATTGCTCGAAATTTATTCCAAGATTTAGTGGGTTTACAAACTTTTAGAATTGTCGAATAAGTAACTATAAGGAAGTAATTTGAGTTTGGAAATTAAAAAAAAAATAATTATAAGAAGAAATTTTAGAAGGAATTGTTTTATTTATTAGTGAAATATTGAAAGTATTGAGAAATTGCCAAGCTTACTTTTTCGTAATCGTTTAGAAGACTTACATTCCAGTCTCCCATTACCATTAGATTCAGAGCAGTAGAAAATTCCATTTGAAAGAAAAAATTATTTATATAAGTTTTATTTGGACAATAAGAGATATTAAATAATTTTTGGCTGGATTTCGAAATTCGACCGAAAGACTTTCATAATTTGAATCTTTTGCTATATCTGTTGATTAGGTTTGAGTACTTTAGGTACTAAGAACATGACAACCCCGTTTTTTGTCTTACTAAAATAAAAGGTTGGATTTCTGTCCTTTCTAAATATTTTAAATTTAGAATTATCGATTTACCAGGACGAATTGTCATTATCATTTGTAAACCAAGTTTCAGTTATGCCAAGAATAAAGTTTGTATCCAGTTCAGAAATGAATTGTCTATATTCTGAATTTTTTATTGAGAGATTCTGAAAATTTATGTGAACATATTTAAAAGAATTAATTGAATGCATTATGTTTGAGAATTCTGAGTATTCATAAATATTATCAGTTTTGAACGGCCCGGGATTAATCTCGATGCCGGATATAAATAACCTTATTGTTAGTACTAGAAAGTAGAATAAAGAATGTTTTGTTGTTTTAATGAAAATCCATTTTTTAAATACCTTGCATGCATACATACTGTTTCTTAACTTATGTTTATATATAGATAAGGTTTCTCTAACACAAGTAATATTGAATTTTGAGTTAAGAATAATTAAAATTATATATATGATAGAGAGTGATCGCTGGTGCGGCGGCGTGTTAGTCTATTATAACATTAATCTCCTAATACAAGAATCTTTCTGAAATCTTGCAAAACCTAATAATTTTTAATCAAAACTGTCAAGTTCTTAACAAATTTGTCTAATGATACTTGATAAATATTTGACAAATTGTTAGCTAAATCTTAAGCATTTATGAAAGTTATTCAAGTTTTGAAATTTATGATAGCAATTTCCAAGATCTTGACAAATATTGACTAGGGGAGATTACATTTTGCATTAGAGGGAGCAAGAAATTTTTTAAAAGAAGGGAAAGAGCTAGCCAGACGAGCTAAGAAATTGAGGGTACTATTAATTTTGGTTGCCAATCGTGATAAAAATTATTCCTATAAGTACACATATCCTATGTTTTTACTCAAGGCGATCAAAAAATTGCATTGTAGTTTGCGGTTTAGGGCACGGGGCGTTGTCCTGAATTAGGCAGTCATCAATATGCGCCATTGGAACAAAAAATCTTTCAATGTGGTAACATATTTGGCAGAGTCCATGGTTTCATCAAATCGATCCAGTGATCTTGTACCGTCGAACTAAACAGCACCACAAACCATCAACGTTTTGTCACCATGCTTTACTGTGTTTGTGACAAATCGAGCATGTAATACCTGATGCTAGAAACAACGGCAACATTCGTGCAATCTAGGCCGCAGCTGAAACGATGATTCATCTGTGAAAATCATTCAACTCCACCTTTCAACAGTCCAGTGTTGACGCTCTCAGGCAAATGATAGTCGGTCCTTTAAATGTTTCGATCGTAAGGCGGGCTATTGCCCCGCAACTAAGATTTAAGATCATACTTTACCCAAATTCGTCTTGTTGTTTGAACAGAGATGGTGTTATCTGGAAACATTGCTTTTTTTAGTTCGACAGCAGTAGCTTTCGGGCTTTTTTTGAAGTATGAACAAGTAAGGTCCTCTATTCGAAGACTTCATGGGACTTCCACTCTTAGGACGATTATAACAATCGAACCACATTTTGACGTGTTAAATTAATTTTCACGCATGCTAATTAATAGTGTTGTTCCAAATCATTAAAATATTATACGCCATACATAGATAAATTATCCCCTATCCCGTAGATTTAAAATATAACTTTATTGTGGTATTCACAAATCGTAAAAAACCTCGATAATTTTGTTAATTTCGGTGTCCAATAACTTTTGATCGCTACTGTAATTCGCAAGCTTATGTGCATTGCAAAATGGTTTCATTTTTTATTATATGGAAAAGTCATAATTAAAATACGAATTTTAAATTTGTGATTTTATTCAAATGCCTCTAATTTATCTTCAAAATATGACCAAAGTATGTGCATTTATTTTATAATTGTTTCTTGCTTCCTATAGATGACGATTTTGTTAAACTTTTGGAAAAAACACCATCATTGCCCAGTTTTGGAGAGTCTACTCCATTTATATTATTTTAAAATGTTAAATTTAAACGTTAACTCTGATTCAGAAGATAAAATAATTTGCTCAAAATTTAATTTTGAAGAAAGAGACAGTCTTTCTTTCACGTTTTAGGCAATTTTTTTCTTTTGTTGGACAGAAATGCAGCCTTGCAAAAGCTTTCCCTTCTATGTGTGTTGAGGAGGCTAAAACGCATAGAAATTTCTTGGAAAATCCTGAAAACTTGATTGTTGCGAAAATAGTCAAAAGCAATTCAAATTATTCAAATTCCTGTTAGCAGGTCTAAAGTACTAATATGTGAACTTATATTTTTGTTGCATATCAGTTTCCAAAAAGCGCATTCAAAATATCTCCAGTTGGTGGACTTCTTCCTGTATACCACTAATAACTTTATCACAGGGGACAAAGTTTCAAGATATTCCCCATCCTTTTGTCTTTCATTATCTTTTTTTTGCTTTTCAGGATTCAACAATGTGGCTCCACAAAAAATGGATGAACAACTTAAATGTTATTATCTGATCAGCAAAGAATAGAACTTGGGAAATGATGACATTCACTTAATCTCTAAGATCAAATTACTAAATAGTTTTTAATTTTTAAATACTGAAATGACGCAGTCTACAATAGGATGTTCTTAATTGGAAAATTTACTAAGTTCATAAATGCTAACGAGAATTTAATTTTTTATCATAATTTTAAATGCTAAAATTCAGTTTATATTTCAAATATAAATGAAATTCACTGATTATATTACAGGAATTTTTGTAAAAGGCAATAAAGTAAAATGAGGAGGGATTTGGCCAGTAGATATAAAGTAATGAATACTTTTATTACGGTTTAAAAGAGATATAATTATAACTTATGCTTCCAACAGAGAATGCCCATTAGATCTTTTTTATGTAAAGCCATTTAACAATGGAAAAAAATTAACCCATCACTCCTAACAGTTTTTACTGTTTTCTAGAAGGATGCACAGGCTTGAGAAAAAAGTACTTATTGTTTATGTTTAGAGGCACTTTAAGAGAAGAGAATAAAAGATACTTTATTGAGCTCGCAAGAGAAGCCTTTGTCAAATATATGACAAGAACCTCAATAAATATTGAATGATTCCAGCAGGAGGACTTGGCCAATTCACCCTCTATGCCTTAGTTTCTTGCTTCCTATTGAAGAAAATTTTGTTTAATTTTTGGAAAAACAAAGTATAAAAAAATAATGAAGATCTTTCTACGCTCTAATTTCATTAAAATATAGGGGTCGCCAAAAAACCGCGTTTTTCGAAATCAGACTGTATCTATTACAGAAATCAGTAAGCAATTAATATTTAAGCACTAAACATAATCGCAATCATTGCTTGAAAGTTTTGAAACTCCTTTTGCATCGAAATTGAAGAAACACTTTGCAGAAATGACGAGATAAGTTCCGTAACAGCATCACTGTCCTTAATGTCTATCCAACGTCTAGAAGTTTCAAAGTTTCGGAAGATGAATCAGTCCATAAGGTTAAAATCAGGTTAATAAGGGGGCTGCTTCACCCAAGTTATTCCTTCATCACTCATCCATTTGTTGACAATTTGCGCCACATGGGGCCTAGCGCTATCCTGCATAACATACAGCTGAGATAAGCCAACATGCAAAGATGAGGATGTTCTTCGATCAAATCATTTATGTGGTCCACATTATCTTCTGATGATGATGATGATGAAGGGCGGCCACTACCACTGATATGACAATGATTTTCACGAATTCCATCTTTGAATTCTCTCACTATCTCGTGCGTCCGACGTAGGCTAATAATGTTGCCATGAGCATTGAGAAGATGCTTATGAATCGATGTGGCAGAATAACCATTTCGTTGAAATGTTAGAATGCAAAAATACAGCTCATTTTGAGTGGGTCGCTGAAATTCACTTTCTGCCATTCCTTTGTCTCAACAGTTAACACATTAACATAAAAATGACAACGCCTGATGTTGCGACTTAACAAACTTTAAATACAAATATGACATAGATATCTTACTGTATGAATCCTTTTGCTGAATAGGTGTTATTATGTGTTTCAACGCAAAAGAACTTTTAGCAGCAATGATTGCGATTATGTTTAGTGGTTAGATATTAATTGCTTACTGATTTCTGTAAAAGATACAGTCTGATTTCAAAAAACACGGGTTTCTTTGGCGACCCCTATAATTCCAAAATGAGTTACTTAGTTTTTTATAATAAAATATCCATTACAAGAGATTTTGACAAAAATATTTGTATCCCTCTAAACTAAGGACTAATGTTCATCACGCCATCCATCAGCATAAGTTTCCCTTATTATATCTGAAATCGAATTCTGTTATTTGAAGTCTATATTTACATTGTAATATATCAAATAATAAATTTCTTGTTACATTGAAGAACACCTACATCGAAGTGAGCAGTGTATTAGATAATTAAAAAATATAAACCTATTATTTTAATAATGGAATTCTTTTCTGAGAATATAATCATCCTTTAGAATTTCAATTTATGCATAACACTTACCAGCGTTGAAAGATATTATCAAAATTATTATTAAAATACCTCGTTCTTTGTTTCTGTGGTGTAGCGTCCACATCGTCATTTACTAGACTATGGATCTGCATACAAATAATAACTTTTTTGGTAATATACAGTTAATTATAAATTATTTACGATAACAAGGTTCGTCAAAGACACACACTAGGATGAATATATAAAAATCGAGGATAACACTAAACAAAATAGGTTGCAATGCTGCCATTTGAAAAACTCTACGATAACGTCTAAAGCAAATGGCATTGAATAAATTAACTAAATTACATTGAACTATTCATTCAAAAACAAATTTAAATAATTTCTACAAAGCACTGCTTAAAACATTAATTATAATTATTATATTCTAAATCATAATTTAATCCCATTACAACAATATTTAATCTTTATTAAAACGAATGTCACATTAAAAAGTTTCTCAAATACTACTAATGCTGTAACAATACTTTTGATTGGTAGAAATCTATGACGTAATATAGAACTTAATACGGATTATAATCTTGACATATTAAAATTTTTCGTCGTAGTTTATTATATTTACTGTATGTTTGCAATTAGAAATTTATATATTTTTATTAAAATTATTAAATATACTTACCAAAGTATAACATACAACCTTTTTCAGTTACAGAAAACTTTTATCTGAGAACTGAATTACATTTATATCGGTAAACTAAAAAAAGGACAGTACTGATTAAAATATTAAATTTTTTAAAATTTTGAGGATGTCAGATTGTTCCTCGTAAAAAACTGGTCTAGAAAAGTTTATTGGATGAGTCATCAAATGTTATTTGAAAAAGTCCCCTATAGTAAAATTGATCCGAAATATTTCAGTAAAATACCAGACTTTTAATAAATGTTTGTGTTTGTTGACATGCTCTTATAAAAATACATTTGTACAAAAAATTTGGAATTTAACCATTTTCATTTTTGCGTTCCTACATCTTGATGATCCATTCTAATGGAATAAAGTTGATTCGGCAATGGTATATTTTTTCAATCTAAATCTTGGTTTGGGGGCCCAAAAGTAATTTTTTTAATATTGATACAAATATTATATTGCAAAATTAAGCACTGTTTAAAACATTGTTAGCTTGTGACGAACTACTGCTCATAGCGACCCATATTATTAAAATTTGAACTAAACATGTACTTTATGATTAGTATCATATATATTCATCACCAACTTATATATATATATATATATATATATATATATTTATATACAGTACTGGCTAAAAGTTTGGGAACAGTAACCTGTCTAAAGCGTGTTTTATGCTATTTCCTGGAAACTTCATAAAATTCTTAGAATTCCCAATTTTTTTTTAGAATTTACAAAAGATTCATTTAGCCAATCAAATTAACACAACTTTAGAGTAACACACAATCCATTTTCACTGAAAAAGCCCTATCATTATAATTTGAAATATGGTCCATGGTAGTGAAATTTCACCAACAAAGCGTGCTCAAATTCATATCTTGTACGAGGAGGGGTACAATTATCACGCTATAGCTGTTAGAATGGGCGTGTCAATATCTTCGATATCCAAATGTGTTACTCGCTATCAGCAACTGCAAAATTTTTCCTCTCACAAGCTGTCTGGAAGACCAAAAGTGACAACCCCTCAAACTGACCGTCTCATTCACCGTTATGTCGTCAATCAACCATTCTTTTCATCTTTTGAAGTCAAAGCAAATCTATGTGCGGTAGTGCAGAATGTATCAACACGCACCATTAGGCGTCGATTGAATACTACCTTTGACCTTCCCTCTTGCAAACCGACAGCCAAACCCCGGCGGACACATAAGATATTAGTGAGTTTTTCTGAATTAACTATATACTTTCTACGCGGTTTTATTATAAAATTTCGAATTTGTTTGAGGAGGTTGTCAGCTCGATCTCGTAATAAACTGACAGTTGAAGCATGGTGTCACACTCTGAAGCTCTGTAGCGCTCCTTCAGAAATCATGGATAGGTCAATTATCAGTGATATATTCTTCAAAGCACCAAGAGTGAGCACTCTAATGTCATGGATGAAACAGATGGCTTTCTGAGAAATACTCTTCTAATCAAAGATGTACTGACAAATAAGTCGCTGTTTCTTCATTGCTTTTTTCGATCAGGCATGGGTGACAGTACCTGAATCTCTGATGATCAGTTGAAGTTTCCCCACTGACCTACTATCGCCGTTAACCCAACTTTCTAGTGATGTTCCAGGTATTTGCCAGTTAAGTGTCTTTAAGGTTTTGACAAGGAATAAATACCACTTTTTAGAAGTGATTGCAATTCTGTACCAACAGACAACATTAGCAATGTAGCACTTCTCCCATTCCTGAATTGTATTCTTTTACTATGGTTAGAATTTTAATATTTATGGAGATGATCCATCTTTTGACTTCTTCCATTTTTTCACCTCGTCGATTTCAAAATATGAATTCTAGCTACACCCAACAAAAACTGATTTGTTATCGAGCCATTTTGAAATTGTATTCTCATCCGTTTCATTAAACTGCATTTGAGTAAATATAGCTCTTTCTTCTTGAAAGTCTTGTCCCACTCAAGGGACCTTTGTTAGGCGATTGGTTCTAATTGTACTAAGAGCTTGTAATTGCATTTCCTTCGTCACGCTCAGCAGTAATAGATTGAGCTGTTTTGGCCTTCTGTTGTAGATTAAGAGCCATAAAATTCAGAATCATTCTGCATAAAAATATATCTAGGTTAATTTTCAATGGCGCCTCTTGCAGATGTTTATAATTCTATTCTTGCTATGCAAAATATCAACATACATTCATTACTGAAATTTGAAACTATTTTCTTGTTTTATGGATAATTTTGCTCTTCAATATGAAAATATATTAAAATATAATTTTTCTTCGTTTAATTTACAATATTTTCAAATTCCTATTAAATGCCAGGGTTTCCACTGACTTCGAGTTTGAATATTTGGGTTTTGTATAAAAATAAATCATAAAAAATTTTAATTACACTTTTACAAATCATTTATTATAGGACTGTGGCTTCCTAAAAATATATATAGTGATAATACAAGCATTTGAATTAAGTCATAACATAAAATAAAGTTTAAAACGTTGTTTCAAATTGAACATGTAATAGAAACACCACTTGCAGAGGTGCTTTGAAATCATATATTCAAAGGTGGATGCTAATACACCTGTGCATTTTCACTCATTTTGGAATTTTTTTTGTTCACCTATATAAATTTTCAACAAGTTTGTAAGAGTTTTTGCATTTATATAATGATTCACATTTAAAGCAGATGATGGTGATAAAAATTGAATCTCAACATTGTGTTTAGCAATTGTTAAAAAATGGTACAAATTTGTTTGACTTTTGTAAATTTAAGTAAATACATCAACAATATTTCTAATATATTTTACACATTTTTAATAGGATATCCTATTGAAAAAATTAGCTGATGGTATTGGGACTTTGCTATTAAATTCCTGCTTTGGAGCCCTACTGCAAGTATCTCTATTTTATTTGTTAAACTGCTACTGATATCATCACATAAGAGTGAAAGTATGGATTTAGTTAGTGTTGCAGAACTTATTTTGCATCAATTTAAGTCACTTAAGTGCTAATATATGGACTTTTAATCACTTCTGTAGGATATATTTGAATCAAAAACAATTGAATTTTATAAAATAAACTTTTATTCATTTTTGTTGAAAATTCTTATAGCATCTATACATATTTCCAATTTCCAGCACATCAATAAACAGTTGACAGTAATGCAACAATTTGTTCAAATTACAAGAACATAACTTGTGTCCATGCAATTCAAGTAGGAAGTTGCAAAAACCCATGCCTAAATGCATACATTTTTGAAAATTTTATCCAGAACTCATGCATTTTATATATATGTTTCTTTGGGATTTTTTCAAGAATGCTTTGCATTTCGACTGGTTTATTTTTCTAGTGACAGAAAAATTTGCTTGTAATAATACTAATTTCACACAGTACCAAAATATTTGCACAATATATTTGATTCTATTAGAAATATAAATTTAGTTAGGCAAAAAGTAAGTACTCTTTTGATTAAATACTAATTCCTACATTCTATCTCTTAGTTTTATTTACTCTATTGAAAAATATTTGCAAGAAATGCTGTGTGGTAAACAAAAGAAGAGAGAAAACAAAAATAATAAAATAATTCAACATGAAGATTATGAATTGATTAAAAAACATATAGGTACATAGGTAAAAAAGGGTGTATAATTGTATAATTTAAAATATAAGTATTTGAGAAAACTGCATATATCAAACCCCATATTTAATTACTACTTTTGTGTTTGTTGATTTATACAAGGCTTGCATATTGAATATAATACTTTGACAATAAAGTTCTATACATAGTCCATTTAGTAGTTTATAAGCATATTTAAATGATTCAAAAGATTTGTGAAACAAGATCTTTGACATCTGTTCACTTGCTTCAAACAGTACTCTCCAGTTGCCATACTGCTAATCTTATATATCATAAAGCTGCTGAAACTCAAGTTATTTTATATTTCCATCCCTCAATAATGTAATTGGCTATTTATGCAATTGGTGCTTGGGCATTATTCTCTAAAGTTTTTGTTGCTATAACTCCTATTTATGATGCATGCATCATCTGCCTATTGCAGTATATCCACATTCTTAATGTAGTTAGCCATATCATTAATATACATTATAAAAGGGATGAGGCGCATTAAACTCCTTGTGGAACACCCCTGTTTGCTATGTTCCTGAAAATGTATTAATTATTATCACTTGTCTGTTATATAGAAAGCTGGATATTTAAATGTAACACAAAATGTTTTTATTAAGTATTTTGAAGTTGATACTGTCAAAATCCTTCCTTAAATCAAGCATTACTAGAAATATTCTTATTTATGTAATAGTATGTGATCTCTGCTAATTTGTGTAATACAATCAAACCTCAATTTAGCACACGCCTTTGGGACCTTAACACTGAGTGCCCTATCTTGAGTACTACCCTATTTCAAACACAAAAAAATTACAGTTTATTTGAAAAAGTTTATTGACAAAGGCATGCTGTTTCAAAGAGATTTTTTGCAATTATTGCAATAGTGTTGCTAAAATTATCAAGTAGTTTAACTTCATTTTGATTTCCTAAAAATGTAATTGCAATTATTTTACTGTTGCATATGCCTGTTTGTTTGTTATGCAAAGTGTATTTCATCCATATTGCATTCATTTCCATCAACAACATATTCCTTCAAGATCACTTTTGACTGAGGTCTCACTTTCATAACTGAGATTCCTGCTTTTTGAAAGCAGTTCTTGTCGGTATCACTAAATACTTCTCCCATGTTGTTTTCAACATATACCATTGTCAATAAGATAAAATGTGTTGATGCCAAGAATTTCTCAATAACCTCATTAAAATTGACCAATTAAGTCACTTTGTTTCTCACAATGCACAATTTTGAATGTTTCTGTAGTGTATATTTTATAAAGTGTGCTTTTAATTGATTGCCCAATATTAAGTATTGTGCTATTTGAGCTACCCTATTTTGAATAAAATGAATGGTAATTTTACTAAAGGTGTCAATGGCGCAACATTCAAATTGCCATATTTTAAGTATTATGCTATTCTGATGGTATACCCAGCTGAGGTTTGAATGTACGTGTGTAGTGCTAAACCCTTCATGAAATCTGAACTGATTTGAATTTAGAATATCATTATTGTTTAGACATTTGTTTATTGTACACAAAAGTATATCTAATACTTTAGAAAACGGGTTCATAACTGCTGCAAGCCTGTAGTTTACAGCATTTTAGTCTCTTTTTAATAAATATTAGAGTGACATCTGACTTATTCAGTGCATCAGCAAAGTCTGATTAACGTATTGCATACTTGCATGCAAACAAGAAATATTTATCAAAGTATTTTAAATATTTTTTAATCATAAATATTGGGATCCCACTACTTCCAGATAATGTACTTGATTTAAACTTTGATGTTACCTCATTTAGCTCAAAGCTATGTATAGATTGAAAAATAAATGTTGTATAGTCCAAGTGAAAAAAGTGGCCACTTTTCAAAATGTGACTATAGTTAGTTTTCACACTCTATTTTGTATTATATACTAATGGTTCAAAATATTGCAAATACTTGAGGAATTTGTACCATATGCAACCTGCTTATATCCCTATTCATAGACCTTAGAACAAGATGGAGCAACCCCTCATACCTCAAAATCAACAAAAGAATTTTTACCAATTATAATATTCAAGTTATGCAATGGCCACCAAATTTGCCAAATCTGGTACCAACAGAGAAAGTGTGGCAGATTCTGAATGATTTTGTCGAGAAAAAATTCCCACAAATCTGAGAGAATTAAGGAGTTTCATCCTTGAATCACAGCACCAAAAAACTCAAGAAGTTAGTGTCCATTTAATGGATTCAGTTTCAAAACGTTTATCTGCATGTCATGCTTTGTATGGAAAACTTGTCAAATAACTGTCACCAGGTTACAAGCTGAGACAATTATATTTTCAAATATATTTTATAAGCCTCTATTTGTCTTTTGTTTGTTATCAAAAATGTATCTATAATGGTTTACTATTGTGCTTGTTTTATGTGCATTTGGTTATGAATTTGTAACTGATTAAAAATTTTGCTGACTACTATTTTACACAATAGTTATTTAATATTTAGATAATTTTATCATTTTGCAAGCCATTAAAACATTTGATTTAACCTTTTATCTTTTAAATGTACACATAGATATGCATTAAAATCTTTCAAAAATGCAACCAAACTAAATCATTTCTTAGATAATATATTGACTATAGTTATTGATAAATATGATTAAGAGCTCATTTTATGTTACTTATAGTACAATGTAATTGTCAATATGTGTTGGTAAAAAAGCTTTTTTGAAAAATTGGAATTTAAGATATATTCATTCTTAGGGCCAGCTCTAAAATGGGATATACAATGTGCATTTCCTTAATAACTATTATCACGAATCTTAGGAAAGACAAATGCTCATGTGTTCAATGGAAATAAATTCCATACAGCACTTGCTTTTCTAAGAAATAGTTGAATAGACGTCTGAATCATTTTTTTAATTCACTTTGAAGCTTTGGTTGGTTTTAGTAGTAGATTTGTCAAAAGTGCACAGAATCTTAAAGACAAAACGTGAGAATTTATTGTTTATTTCAAATTGTATTGTATTTAATTGCAATAATCCTTTTAATTTTAATGATGAATTGCAATTAAATTTATTTTTTTAAAGTAGAATTTAAGCAGATTCACATAGGTATAACTTAGTATTTAGAAAGGAATTTTTCACTATCTAACTGTTAAGAATTGATTATTATTTATTAGAGTAGATATTTGCTTTATTTTCTAATAAATATAATATTAATTTGTTTATATTGATACTATTATTCCATTTACATAGTTATTAAACTCACTTTCTCAAGATAAGAATGAAATTTCAAATAGATGGGATATATTTATGTTTTGCAAGTTATGTCATTACCCAAACTAAGGCTCTTTTAATTTTTTAGATTCAGTTTTGAATTTCAAGAAACTAACATTCTAGAAAGGTGTGGAAACAAAGATATGCTTACCTGGCCTAATCTTGATATTTGTTGCTTGTATTTGAAACTGAAAATTCCAGAAATTCAAGAAATGTTCTAAATAAATCAATCCTTGTTGGCTTCCAGAAGTTTCTATACTTCCAAATTTGCATTTATCATTCAAAATCTATTAATATAACAAAAGTTTAAGAAAGTTATAAAAGGTTATAAGTAAACCTTTTGAAATCATAGTTATTTATAGAGCAACATGGGAATTTGTTTATTCTGAAATATTTTATACATTTTTAATCATATTCAAATTAGTACACAGTGTAACAGAATGTTTTGTAAAATTTATACCTGAAAACTTTAAGTGTTTGAAGTCAAAATATATTACGAAACAAATAATTAAATTATATTATTTAAAAATAAATATTAATGCAAATTATTCAAATGGTTGAAAACTCTAAATTTAAAAGAAAACTTTATAAAATTATTTATAAAAATATTTTTATATTTTACATATATAGAAATGTTAAAGCATTTCTAACAGCATTCCCCAAAAAATTTAGATAAAAAATTTTCAAAGAAATATAGATGCAAATTGCCATACAGAAAAAGATATGCTAAAGTATATAGAAAGAAAATTTTCAACCAAAAAATATAATTGAATATCTAAGGAAATATGTATCTCTGCTACAATATTTTAAAAAACACTCACCAAAAAATAAATCTAAAAAATATACAAAAAAATATAGAGGCAGATTTCCATACAAAAACAGATCTCCTAAAATATATAAGACAAAAATTTCCAAAAAGTATATAAGGAATACCCCAAAAAATATCATTGAATATCCAAACAAATCTGTATCCCTACTACAATATAAAATTGATGAAAATAAAAGGCATAGCCAAGATATAGAACAGAAGAGTTTTATGAAATTATTTGAAAAATGTGTTAAGTAGCTACAAATGCAAAGAGGCTTCTATTACATTTGACCTAGTATTCATTTAAAACTTTAGGAAGTATTTCTAGATATTGTGTATGATTTTGTTTTGTGAATTCTTTCCACATTTTGTTTTTTAATGTCCTGTTAAATCTTTCAACAATTAAATTCTTCTCAAGGTTTTCTGAGTGCATTTATATTTTACATTTGTCAATTAGTTCTTGAACATTTTTATTATAAAACTCTTTTCCTTTATCAACAAATACAAATTTTGGAATTATAGAAAATGAATGTAGTTCACCTTGTAAGAACTGTTTGTAATGCATCTCTAACAATACATCCAGTATTATCTTTTAGAGGAATAATCCATCCATATTCTCAAAATGCATCTATAATCATTATTAATAAATATTAATAACCCTTATTCCATCTGCTGAATTTTTGCATATCAACTAAGTCAGCAGATCAAATTTCACCTATAAATTTTTTCTAAGAGGTTTGTGAAGCTCATTAGCTAAGGTTGAGTTTAACTCCTTTAAATTCAAGTTTTTTTAAGGTTGACTTTGGAAAGCCCTGTTTTCCTTCCTGAACCCAACATATGTTTTGCACCAATAATATTTGAAACTAGTAACTTGACAAATCTTTCACAAATATTCTTAGGTTTAACATTTCTTAAATTATTCAATATTAGTTTATCACAGTTAGCTTTACTTGGGAGAGTTAATACTATTAATCTTGTGTAATATTTTGTGTGTTAGCATAGCATATATTATGTTCTTTAGAAATATCATCAATTTGATTATATGGTTTTACATTATTTTTTAATTGTTTCTGTAAAGAAATTATTAAAATTGGTGTATAAACACCAAATGAACAAAAAGGAATGGAGATACAAATGTTATTAAAAAAGTTTTCCAAGAGTGGAACACAGGAGTTTGACAATATAAGAACAAGATTTTTAATTTCACTTTTACTTTAAAGGGATAGAAAAAATGATTTTCTTAAGGAGAACTTTGTTATCCCCCTCTATGGGACTTCATTGAGAAATTAATTTCATTATACTTTAAGAGGATAGGACGTCCCCAGGAAAATTAATTTTCTTTTTTCCCTATATAATAGAAATTACTGACTTCAGAAATCCAATAATTCTAGAAACAAATGAATATGTTAGATTTGATCTCCAGACTCAAATTATAATTCCTGCAGCTGGTAATATTCAAAATAAAAACAATTATAAGTTTACAGCTGATAATTCTACAAATATAATAACTTATGATTGGCTTAATATTTATATAGATGTGAAATTTAAAATAGTTAAGCTTGATAATACAGGATTTGTTGTAGCAGATAATGTAACAATTAGTGGTGATGTTTATTCACTTTTTAAGAGTATTTGTGGAATATAATAACACTTCTACTAGAAATATTACAAATTTTTTAAAATTTGCTCATTTGCACAACATTCTTGAGTATTCAGAATCTTATATGAACACTGCACAAAATGAATTCTTCTACAAAGGACAATGGTGATAAAATAGAACTTCTAAAAGACGGAAATGAAGTTAATGCAATTTTTTATCGCAGTAAAGTAGATTTTTTCTGAGGGCTAAGACATAGTATCCTACCTGCTGGCAAGGTTCAAATAAATCTTGAATCAGCAAAAGATGACAATGTAATATTTAAGGCAGGTATTATCAGAGGTCCAGCTGGAAATGGAAAACTAGTTGTCACTCAATTGTGACTCTTTGAAGCACAATTACCATTCAATCCTATTGGAAGAAAGATGTATTTGAATAGCTTTATAAATAATAAATGGGTGTACATAAGAAACACCTTAGAGGAATCTAATCCTATAAATGAACAATCAAGCATATTTAGAATAAGTAGTTGAATAGAAGCTTAAAGCTATTCTTGTCTAGCCTCACATTAAGTTTGAAAGTTGCAATAATAAATGTGCCTCTTCTAACCAAGAAGTGGAGTGCAATTTAATTTAGAAATTATTTTTAGCAGTATTAGATTTGTAAATTTATAATCTTAATTAATCAAGTGTTAAAACAGGTCAAAAAATTATACAGCAAAATATATGTTTGGCTAAAGGTCATTTGCTAAGCTTTTGAATGAAACAAGCCATAACAGATATTTAAAAATTTATATCAATAGTCTGATTGAAAGAAAATATTAATAAACAACCTGTATGCGATTTTTAGTGTTTTATTGTACTACCAGAAAGTGTTTAACTAAAAAACAAAAGCTGTAAAAAAAAATAGCATGATGGACATTGACAGTGTCAAAGAAGATCAGTTATTTAAAATCTTAATTAATTTAGCTAGTGCATTTGTGTTTATCTTTAAATGATTAGATAGTGAATTTGGAATGCACAAATTGCAATGATTGATGATTAAGGCAAATTTTCCTGGATGTGAACTTAGATTTAATCTATATGGAGTTTAACTAATTAGTTAATTATCAATCTGATGGCCATGTGTTCAATGAAAGAAGCTTAACTTGCTGGTGATTAATGAGGATAATTTTTAACCAAAATTAATTTAGTATTAAATAATTAAACAAGAAGACAAAATCTGTATCTAAGGTATCTAATATTCATTTAAACTATAATTTTATTAATTTGATAATCATGTTAGGAATTATATAAAGATTGTGATATTAAAATCTCTACAACACAACCTAATGCAATTAAAAAAAGTGGTGGTGCTTTGGCCCATTTACTTATGGCAGCTGCTCCATTAATTCGAAAGTATACAGTAGTACCATTAGTTACTGGGTCAATGGGAGCCTTACAAATAAATCCTGTCAATAAAGTTTTTGGAAAAAGTTTAAAACAAGTGATCCCAGGAGAAGGAATGTGATTAAATCCACCTAAATGAAAAGGAATGTGATTAAATACACCTAAAGGAAAAGGAATGCATGTAAAAAAAGAAGTAAGTTTAAATTTCAGTAATCCCCTTTCAAATTATGATATTTTACATTTTATGAAAAATATTTAAGCCTTTAAAGGGATCTTTTCTAGAAATACTTTAAAAAATCTGGGTTTTGGATTTTATGTTTGCAATTTAGATCATTCTTCAAATACTGGTACACCTTGGATAGTACTTCATTACTTTAGGGAGTTTGACTCTTCTGTCAATCTTGAGTACTTTGATTCTTCATTGATAGGCTTGAGTCAAATATTACACCAAGCGACTTTAGGTCGTCGGATATGACAGTTTTCTTTTCTTTAAGTAGGAGTTCTGAAGGAATTTGAATTCGTCATCTGCGACTGCTAATCACAACACACTCAGTTTTGGCGAAGTTAATTTTAAGTCGCAGTGAAACGCAAAACTTTCCAATAGCCACTATAACATCATTGAACCGTGCAGTAGTAATATCAATGCTAGAGTCAATAGTGAAATACAGTTGACAATCGTCAGCATGAATGTAGTACTTAATGTTCGGAAGCGAAGACAGAAAATCCTACAGTGGTGTTAAGTACAGTGCAAATAGCATAGGCCCAAGGATTGGACCTTGGGGCACACCACAATCAACCCGACGAGAATCGGAATAGACACCATCAATTACCACTTTTTGAGTACGTCCGGCAAAATGCAAGCGTGGAAATTCTTTTGTCTGTAGTTCACTCAATATTGATCCAATTTCAAAAATTTTTTCTGCATAATTTTCAGCGCCTTTTGTTCTACTAAATAGTAAAATTAAATGACCATAAAGTAAGCTTAAGTTGAGTTTTGAAAATTTGCTCATTTTAATTGATTCCATTTTTCTTTGATAAAGATTTCTATGAATTTTAATGATATTAAATTGAAACTAAGTATGCAAAGACGGAGCACATTAAACTATTTGTAGATAAATTTAGAATAACTTAAATCAGAGTTCAGCAAAAGAAATTAACAAAATAAATTTTTTAACTGTACTTTCATTTTTCTTATCCAATTTTGAATTTTCAACTTTCAAATTGTTGTGCTATGTATACTTCCATATAGCAATCATAATCACAAAGCCAATTTTTCAAAGGGAATATTTTTTGGGCGGCATGAGACTAACATCCAAAAGTTTAAAAAATTTTCTTTGCATTCTCTATAGCTCAATCTAAAAATGTATCTTCTATATTGTAAAGTTTACAAGGTCTTTCATTTAAATATCTTCTAAAGATATCACATTTATTGATAGAACATCCATATATTACAGTTGGATTTTCAAAATAAAAATCGGAATTTCTTTAATTGCTAATGAATTGTTCTTTTATAATGATAATTTTTCATAGTTTTGTTCTCTTCTAACAAATTTCAGCTAAAATAGAATCAGTAAACTTCCATGTTTTTACAAGATTAAATATAAAGTTTTCATTTTCTTCACACATTTGAAAGAATTCCAAAAACAATATTTCAGTGAAATAAACTTGTGAACATATAGGATTGCCATAAATATTCAAAAAGTATATGCTTTCACTTTCTATTGCAATCCTTTTGTCTTCAATATTTGCGTGTTTCAAATTTCGCATGATTAATAATCTGTTTATGTGATTTGCAAATTTGTGGGAAATGATTTCTTTACAATGCATTATATTTTCTACAAATGCAAATACAGTTGCAATAGCGACAAATATGTCTGACAATCAATTCAATTAGAGGACTACAATTTTACGATCCTTGAAGAGATTTTTTAATGTTTCATCAATATCAAGCAATGAGAATGTGTAATATATGAAATTTTATGAAACATAAATTTGTTATTATCACATTTAATGTTAATTTATTTGATAAGTGTATGAAAACATTAAAATCAACAAAAAATATTGCATAATCTTGTGATATATAATTTTACAATGTCCTACACAAATTTAACCAATCCTAAATATAACAAAAAATATAAAATTTTTTATTAGATTGCTTGAAACTATTTCTTAACAAATGGCTTCGTTTTTAGATTTACTCAGTTAATACTACATTTTGTTTAATAAAATAATTATTTATGATACTATAATTTCCCAATTGTTTTATAATAAATTAGAAATAATACCAAGTTTATCAAGAAAACAGAGAACCATTTCACTTGGAAGTATAACTTCATAGTGAAACGGGTTATATCAAGAATAGGAAATCAAACCTGCATGTGACTTTGAATAACTTTATTGTAATATTACAAAAACAAAATTTCAAAAATTCGCAAAATTCTTTCAATATTAATTTCATTAATTTATACAATTAAATGATCATTTCAAGAATATTAGATTTATAATAGTAAAACTGCTGCTAGTAATGTTCTAAGATACAATTAATCTTATTATATAAGTGCAGAATTATATATATATATAAATTACACTTTTAATTTTATAAAATTTAATACTTAATTCAAATAAATAAGCAATTTTACCAATGAAACCTCAATATAAGCATTTTAATATTAAATAAAAGCTTACTATAGGTTCAAATCAATGTTGCATGTGACCTTCTAATATAGATATAGGAAATGTCAAAATACATTATTGCTTTTATTTAGAAAAAAAGTTTACATTTTTCCAACACAAAAATTCCGTTGCACACAAGCACCATCCAGCCGCCTACTTTAGATGTAGCAAGTCCAACAAATCAGAGTATACTTTAAGAACAACAGTTTCAGTTGAGTGACCTTGTCGATAGCCAGACTGAAACTTACACAGCAGACTGTTGTTTGACAAATATGTATACATCTGATCAGCGGCAGTCATTTCAATTACTTTTGCCAGGAATGGGATATTGGTGATTGGCCGGTAGTTTGAAAGAACTGATTTATCAACATTAGCTTTTTTAAGAAGCGGTTTGACAATTCCTTCTTTTAAACATAGCGGGAAGACTCCATCACGTAATGACAAGTTAACTAATGATAATATATGCGAATGCAAGCCTTCGAGGTTCTTCAAAATTGACGTCTTCACTGGATCCAACACTGATGTGGCATTGCTTAATTTAGCAAATATACAAATCAGTTCCTCATGAGAAACTTCGTTAAAAGATCTTATCGAAGCATTTGGGATGAAATAGTTTTCATGTCGTACATCGAATACCGCAGATGATTCTAGTTCGTGCATGATATCAGATACTTTGTTGCAGAAGAAGCTATTAAAGTCGTTTGCACGTTCATAAGTGTTAGTAGAAAATGGGACGGACCTCTTCGAGGTTGGCATCAATGTTTTAAGGATCTTGTACACATCAGATGAATTGCGCGCATTTCGAAAGCATCTCTCATAATATGACTGCCTTTTCTGTTTTAGTGTATGACATAGTTGTATTGAACTTCTTCGAAAGTTGATCAAATTTGTATTCGTAGGATATTTCGGATAGCAATGTTCAAGACGGCGCTTTCTGCATTTGAGTAGCCTGAATTCACTATCAAAATATGAGCAACCATGAGAGTTTCTTTGGTTAACCAATATAGCTGTAACAAAATTCATCAATGCATTTGGACAAATTATCAAATGTAGTTTTGAAAGCCCAGGAAACATCATTTGTAATTGACGACTGTGTATTGGATAACACATCATCAAACTTATGATAAAGTTTGACTGGATCTAAAGAAGACCAGTTTTGCAAGTAAAACGACTGATTGCAGCGGGGTTTACTAGGCATAGCAACATTGCCTATTATGGCATAATGATCAGATAAATCTACTATATATGGATAAGCAGGTTTAAAGAAAATAGAGTTGTTAACACAAACTAAATCAATTGTGTGAACGGATTGATGCGTAGCCAAATCTATTTTCTGATCTAAACCAAGCAAGCATAGAACTGAACAAAACCGTTCAGTTTTTAGATAAAAGGGCCCATCCATGTGAATATTAAAGTCACGCATAACAACGAGAGTTTCAAAACGCAAAAGATATGGTATTAACAGATCGGTAAAGTGGGTAAGCAAATCACCATAAGAAGTATCATCTGGTCAGTATACCACAAAAAAGCATACGATGGCATTCTGTTGATTTGAAGCATTGACGGACAACACTGCATATTGAACTCCCATAAAACCATAATCATCAACACTATGGAAATCATATGTGTTATGAAAGATCAAACATAGTCCACCTCACTTACGATCTTTGCGTGGAAAGCTCAGAAAATCATAACCGTTCAGGCACGATTCGTTTAAAATATGTATGTCAGTTTTATTGTCAACATCCATGATTCTGTGATTATAAGGATATTGATTTCTTCAGTCATAATAAAATCGTAAATGTTGTGTACCTTGTTTTACATTGAGCAAAGGTTCCATAGAGCAAACTTAATATCATTGTCATTAAAATCTTTAGCAGAAAGATCAGTTATGTTCAAATGTTCTGAGTTAGTGTTTGTAGCCATGCCCTCACTGGTTCGTTAAAAAGTAACGTGAAATATTTGCCCCCATAGGCCAATTTTCAGGATTCGTGACTAATTCATTTTTACTTCTCAGAAAAATACAGTGAAAAGATGCAAAAGATACATCTAGCTTTGATATTTTTCGCAAATGCAGTAAATCCATCAACATATCATTGCAGTAATTCCTAACATCAGCTTTGGTTGTATTGGTTTCCAAATGCCCAATGTACGTGTGTATCCTAGATGGTGGCTTCAGCACAGTTTTAAGGCTGGATTTCTTGTTAAGGTTCGTTTACGAAGCTTTATTTAGCTCCTCCTAAAGGGTTTGAATATTGCTATCTGAGAACTCAGCTAATAAAAGTCCGAAATGTCTGATTTTTTGGCAGCAAGATTTGTTTCCATAATAATAGAGATGTTCAAAATTTCAAATGTCTAGGTTCAATATTGGCCAAATTAGAAGGGGTAAAATTCGCCATTTTTAGCCTCAAAATTTTCACCTCTAAGATTTCTGGAAAATGTTGGTTTTTTGCGTCTTGCACGTGCAGTTTTAATCGTAATAGGTTGAAATTTTGTGTGAACATTACAAATAGGAGTGTGCATATTTTTCTAAAAATAATAACATTTAGGCCTTATATTGGCTGAGCCTTGTGGCTTTAAAATTTGGCCAAAATTTTTTGTTTACAAAAACTTCAGGGGG
>CABFPE010000004.1:836978-863363 GCA_900660155.1 Hofstenia miamia | reverse complement strand
GTTGTTCGAATAGAATTTATTTAACTAAGGTAATATATTTTGGTAATGGCTACATGTAATGTTGAATGAACAACTAGTAACAGTTCCGGTTGCAAATGGATATAACACTTTTACACAATAGAGATTAAGTCGAGTTGTGCCATGTCTTGAGTAAGCACTGAGCTAATGTAGGGTACACATAAGCTATCTTGATTGAGCTGAGAAGTGGCACTCAAGCATTGGATGGAATGGTGAAATTGGATGTGGAGATCCACTTCGGGCAGATGCCCACTAGAAGATTGCTATGGAGGTTACCACATGGCATCGTCACCTAAAAAGTGAACAGTTAATTAAGGTTACATAAGATAAAACAAGAAACTAGTCAAGCAGTAACAACAAGTAAATCCTTACACGCAATAACACAGCTAATGTTACAAGGTAACAGTAGATAAACAGTGATAATGCCTGGTAGAGGATATTACATGGCGACCTTGACAGCCAAGAACAGCAAATATAAATAAGACACATTCAGTTAAACCACCCGCAAGATGACGACAAAAGTTATAAGTGAAAGTACAAAAGCAGCAAATTGTTACATGAACTAACAATCAGTAAGAGAGAGAGAGATACCCCAAACCAAACAAAAGCACTTCACTGGGATCCTGGAATCGCAACCTAGAGATAGGAAAGCCACTACAAACCAGAAGAAAAAATGACAAAAGGAAAAAAAGGAAGCATGAAGAAAACTGCAGTCAAGGCAGTAACTCCCAGAACAATATGATCATTGCCATATTTTAGCGAGAACTCAGCAAAGGACATGGAATTACAGTCCCTCAGTTCACCCCCAGAAACAAACCCCCTAGACACAAACCCATTGGATGTAATGATCATGTTAAGGAAGAGCCAGGAAAATGAAGAACTCCTAAGACAACAAATAGAACAATTGACTGAGAAAGTCAAAGAGATGGAACAACAAAACGAAATGATACTGAATGAGATCAGAGTGAATATGGAAATGCGGCTAGAGGAACAAAATCAACTACTAATGAAATGAAGAGAGATACCCCGAACCAAACAAATGCACTTCACCAAGATCCTGGAATCGCAACCTAGAGATGGGAAAGCCACTACAAACCAGAAGAAAATATGTCAAAAGGAAGAAAAGGAAGCGCAAAGAAAACTTCAACCAAAGCAGTAACTCCCAGAACAATTTGATCATCGCCATACTTCGGTGAGAATTCAACAACAGACGCCACAGATACAGAACTAAAATCTTTTAGTTCACCCCTAGAGACAAACCCCATAGACACAAACCCACTAGATATAATGGTGTTGTTAAAAAAGAGTCAAGAGAATGAGGAAACCTTAAGGCAGCAAGTAGAACAATTGACCAAGAAGGTCAAAGAAATGGAACGACAAATCAAATCGATATTAAGCAAAATCAGAGTAAACATGGAAATGCGATTAGAAGAACAAAATCAGCTATTTCAAAACGAAATTAAAATCTTGATTCACCAATTGTCAGAGTCCAACAAAAAGTTTCTAGAAGAAAACCAGTGATGGCAAGAGAAAAACCAGGAACTAGAAAGAACAAACAGACAGTTAATTGAAGACAATGACCTACAGGCGGGAGAGTTAGAACAACTCAAAGACAAACTGAGACTGCTACGCTTAACAGAAGAAGAGAATAGAAACGACATGCAATCTCACGAAATCGAATTCCAAGCCAGAAAAGACAGTGAACTACAGGCGCCACATATGCCAATCTGAAAGGAGGTAGCATTCAAAGAATAAGATGAAGATTCTGACATTGAAAAACAAAAAATAATAAATGAGATGAAGAAAGCAGTGACCACACAACTGCAGGAGGAGGACATACGAACAAATCACAGAAAACCGAAATATGAGAATTCAATTCTACCACAATTAACAGCCAATGATACAATTCCATGCAAAGTGACACTAACCAAATTCAATGGGAATTAGATTGTTATAATACCACATTTGCCAAGTGGCTACAAATGTTTGAACTAACAATGGCGGAACGGAAAGTGCGCCAACAAGCAGCAGTGGTGAGACTTCCACTATACCTAACCGGAGCAGCATCTCAACACTATCTGTTATTGGACGCAGAGACAAAAAGGGATTATCAACTGCTAATAGGAGACTTCATTAATTACTACGAAAATGAAAGCTTCAAGAAAAAGTACCAAATTATCTTGAATGCAACAAAAATGAGAAAAACTGACGATATCTGAAACTACATGCAACAAGTTGAGTGGCTCTTGATGCTTAGCTCTAGAGGAAACACCTATTCGAAATACGACTTATTCTCGCATATCTGCAAGGGTATGCCAGAAAGCATCAAAACACAATTCAAAATTAAATGTGACGTTGACGACAAATTAGAAAGAATGATCAGGAAGGCTGTTGATATACAAGCCACTATTGAGAACAATGCTCAGATATATGAGAAAGCCACATGGTACAGAGATGCACCAACATGGAAAAGCAACTTCAAGTAGCACACCCCCAATAAAACCTACTCCAAAGTGAAACAAGAAAAAATAATGAAAGTAAAGGGAAAGGATGGCAAAATGAGGAAAGTAAAAGAAAAGGATGTTAAATGCTATGGTTGCCGACAGAAAGGACACAAAATACCGGACTGCACAAAACAAATAAACGTCATTGGTGACGAGGAAGCATACTACAATGAAGAGGATGTACTACAAATGGAAGACGAAATGGACAAAGCAGCACCAACTGACGAGGAGTTGGAAAACTAAGTAGAGTGCTGACTCATAACAACCATGCAGCAATAATGATCCTAATGAACCTCGACATGATGAATACAATAACAATAGCCATTAACAGAGTGATGACAAAAGCAACAATTGATGCTGGAGCAGGAACATCTATAATTACTGATGAATGCGCTGTGAAACTGGGATTCCAATGAGAAGACATGAAGAATTGTAACAAGAGATTAATTAATGCGTCAGGGGATTATATCAACACAAAAGGAATGATAAATGTTGCACAAATGAGAATCGCGAACACGACGTTTGAACAACCTTTGGTGGTGGTGGATACACACAACAACGCATTACCATATGAAGTCATACTAGGAAACGATTTTCTGACAAAAAAACGGTTGTGTCATTAACTATGTGAACAAAACAATAAAGGTAAAAGAAGAGGAAATGGAAATCAAAGAGGAACAGGAAAAACAGAGAACAATTACATTTCAATTGCAAGAAGACATTCATCTACAGCTGCATCAGTGGAAAATGCATACAATCGAGACAGAAGACAATATCACAGCTGACATAATGCTATATTACAATAAAGGCATCAACACCAAACGAGTTTCAATGCTGTCTAGCATTTGTACAATAAAAAACAGAAAAGGAAGTGTACCAATTCTCAACGCTACAAACTGGAACGTGAATCTGAAAAGATCCCAGATAAGAATATACGGAAAATACATTAGAACCAACATCCGACTCATTTGGAAGGCAATAGAAGATGACGATGGAGCAAGTAATTTGAATGGTCGACTCAAGGACTTGCAAAGGAAAGCGGATAGTACTCCACATGGCTGACTTTAGGGCGAGTGGATGAACACCATCTAAGTTGTGAGTACTCCCAAAAGCTGACTCGAGCGTTTTGGGATGAAAGAGGAAGAGGAAGATACACACAGGATACCCAAGATAAATGATGAGGATTATCAACATCTAGAAGAATGAGATATCATGCAATTAAGAACACTTCTAGAAAAGCATAAACATATATTCAACTATGGAGAGATAAGTGTTGGTCAAGCAGTAGGCAAAAAACACAAAATCGTCATGACAACAGACAAACTGATTAAATTACCAGTCAGAAGAGTACCTGAGCAGCTAAAGGAAGAATACCATTGGATACTAGAAGAACTAATTGACAATAAAATCATCCAGCCAAGTGAAAGCCTGTACGCAGCACCAACTGTGTTCATAAAGCAGGGAAATAAGTACCAACTATGCATTGATTTCCCTAAACTCAACAAGGTGACAAAGAAGGATTCATACCCCTTACTGCGAATAGAAGACATGCTCTACAAAGCCAGTAAACATAAATATTTCACAACTCTAGATTTATGTATGGCTTACTGGCAAGTGAAAATGGAGGAAGAGGACATAGAGAAGACAGCATTCATAACCCCATATGGGCTGTACAAATGGATATATATGGAGTTCGGACTTTGCAACACACCAGCAACATTCCAGAGATACATAATGAAGGTACTTAAGAACAAGACACATCGAATGGAAGAGGGAATCAACGCCTATATAGATGACATTATAGTCACAAGTGACACAGTCCAAGAACATCTTAAAAAATTGGAAACAACACTAATGATTTTAGAAAACGCGGGACTTCAAATCAACAGCAATAAGTGTGACATCCTGAAAGAAAAAATAGTGTTCCTCAGAAGGACGATAGAAAAAGGGAGGATATGCATGAAGGACAATGCCAGAGAGATGATTTGGAAGATAGAAAAACCAAATAATAAAAAGGATATACAGAGAATTATGGGATTTTTCAATTACTACAGAACCTATATTCCAAACATAGCTGGAAAAATGGCACAGATGACCCAATTGATGAGGAAGGCTATTCCATTTGTAGGGACATGGCAAGAACAAGAGGAACTCGATAACATCAAGGAAGAGCTCGCAAAATTACCTTCCTTCAACACACCTGACTACAATGAGAAATTTATATTAGATTGCAATGCAAGTAAGGTGGCAATTGGAGCAACATTGGGCCATATAAGAAACGGGAAAGAAGTACCCATCCAGTTCTTCAGCCGCAAGCTAAGGGCCAGCAAAGAGAACTACGGCTCCACTAAAGTAGAAATGCTCACACTGATTGAAAGCATCAAAAAATTTCGACACTTCCTCATAGGAAGGGAGTTTAGAGTATGAACAGATAACAGTGGTCTGGCCTGGTTGAAAAAATTTTCGGGAGACAAATCTGGAATAGTGTCCTGGTGGATTGAGTATCTAAATGAATTCACATTTACGATCAAACACAGAAAAGGCACATTACACAACAACGCAGATTTCTGGACATCACTCCCAGAGTACCAAAGAGATGCAACAAAAACAGATGGAGAAAAGAAGCAATTTCAGTTCCTGCCTCACACCAAATATGAGGGGCTACCAGAGATAAATTTCGACAAGAAGGGTCAAGCAGTGCTACTGATACTCATAAGAGAGGAAATAACAGAACAAGAGATAGTGGACAAACAAAAAGACGATATAGTCCTAAGTGAGATTATGAAGAAGATTAAAGACCTTGAATAAAACTATCTAAAATAACGGCAGGATATTATGAACATTACAAGTGGAAGATCAACAAGAATGGACTGCTATACGTTGAAGCTGGAAACAACCAAATCACAATACCAGATTACTTCAAGAGGGAATTAATACAGAAGATCCACGAGAAAGGCCACCTAGGAATAACACAGATGGAGAAAACATTTAATGCTCATTTCATAACAACACCCATCAGGAAAGTCATGGAAGACATCATCAACAAATGCATGACATGCCTCCTAAACAATAAACAGCACTTCCCGACACAATGAGCACCACTAGAGAAAATCATCATGATGCAACCCAATGAGATAGTTCATATAGATTTGGAGATGCTATCAAAGGACGCCAAAGGTTATCAGTACCTACTAGTAATGGTGGACAACTTCACCAAATATGTGAGAATGGTCCTGATGTGAAACACCACAGCAGAAACCACAGCTGAGCTAGTTTTAAAAGAATGGATATTGAGACTGGGACTGATGGAGACGATCATAACAGATAAAGGGCCTCAATTCAAAAGTGGACTTTTCCAAGAAATGGCAAAACTATTGGAAATCACAAGCAAATGGACAACCACCTATCACCCTCAGGCTAACGGAGCAGTGGAGCAACTTAACCGAACATTGATCAAGCTGATTAGGCTGGCAACAACACAAATAGGAGGACATAAATGGAGAGAGGTTATCAAAATGATTGAATACTATTAGAACACCTTAGTACATGCAACAACTGGAGTATCACCATTCAAAGCCATGTTTGGAAGAGAGGCAACAACCCCGCTCTCAATGCAGTATACCAATTACAGTGGGAAATTGGATAATGCATACATACAACAATTAAGAAATCAGATCACAGGAATTTATGAAACAATGTGTCACAACATAAAGAAGTCGGCAATGAGACAACAACGCAATTATAATAAAAAAATCTGTGGTCATGCACACAAAGTAGGTTCACACTGATCAAACTAGTAGACGCAAACCAAGTCTGGAAGTTGAAAACAGTATGGTCCAGCCCCCACATGATAACACAAACACTACCAAACAATGAATACATGCTAGATAACAATAGACTTTTACATTTTCAAAACCTGAAGAATGCAACAGCAGACATTGAAGAAACAAAAATAGATGACAATGCTGAATTTAAAAATGGCCGAATTAACAGCAACAAGGTCATATATGATATGTATGATTTGCATAGTGTACATGAAGAAGAATTTGATGATGAGTCATGGATGATGACCTGAGACAAAGAATACTGCCTCAGAGAGCAATGAGAAATATACCTATATATGACCCTGAGACATGGGATATAAATTTATTAACTGCATTTAGGAAACTAGAAGGAAATGATGCACCCACTGATGAAGACGAGAATGTGCAGAGAACAGCAGACAGAGGGACTCTCAACAACAAACAGGAGAAGGAGGGTATGAAGAAGTTCTCAAACCGGAAGTTGAATTGAAGGTAGAAGGGACGAAAACAAAGAGCTGATGAATAGACGACATAGAGTGAGACAGTGTCCTAGTAGTCCTCAAGGCTGATTCAAGGGCAGAGAGACAAACGGACAAAAAGCCTCTCCCACCAGAGATCTGCACCCCTGATTCAAGGGCACACAGAAAACTGGTGTGCAGCACAACTTTCCTTCCCACAGTCCACAATGAAGATTCAAGGGTGGTGAGACACGAGGAGCTCCAGGGGAAGGTGTAAGTGGTTGAAGAACCGTGGAGATATGAAAGCAATTCAAGGCTGACGTTATCTCATCTGGAACAACAGCTGGTCAAGTGCTGATAGGAGTAACTGCAAGCGATTCAAGGGCGAAGCAGTAGAAAATATCAGCACAGATTCACAGCCTTCAGAGTGTGAACCAAGCACCAGTAAATTACCATTAAGGATGACCCAGCTACACGCCTCCTCAGAAACAACATCAGAGAGAACAGTTAGATCAAAAGAAAGAGAAAAACGAATGTCAAAGATAGATGGGAAAACATTACATCCTTATTTCATGGGAACTTTGAAGATGCGCTATAATGCATTTGCAAAACTATCACTGGAAACAAAAATCCATATACAGAAAGTCGCAAGGGTCGAAGGGAAATTTTTACCAATCGTGCTCCAAAAGTAAACGTCATTATCAGTTATCCACAGGACATGAACAAAACGTTAGAGGCCATACATGCGCAGTATGGTGCACGTCGTATTTGAGGACGCATTTACACTAGATACAGCTCAAGCAATAATGGCATATAAAGATAAAATCACTGAGATACCAGAAATAATTATGGATTCAGAAAACCTCACAATTATACACATTTTAAAACAGAAAAAATACACAAAAATGTTAGAAAGGAAGGCAAGAATACAAAATGTCAGAGTTGTACTAATAACAATAACTACACAAGACAATATTCCTGAGCACTTAGAAAATGCATGTTGTTTAGGTGAAAACATCTTCCCATGGGAGAAAACAGATAGGAACACAACAATCCCAGAGCTATATCCAAAACACTGCAATACCCTTTTACTCATAAAACACAAAAAGATGCTTACAACAGAAAAAATTGTGGTACTAAAACTAACAAAGTTGGAGCAATATCAAAATCTCCATTGGGAAATGCTGGAAGCAGCAAACTTGATAAAAAAAACCACCCAGATTGTACATGGCAAAAGAGTCATCATTCTTAATTAGCTACACTGGAGGGGGAGTTTGGCATAATCTATATGTGGTCAAAATGTGAGAAAATAATAAAAAGATAAAATACTGATAATGCAATAAATGATTAAAATGTAAAACACACAATGATGATCCTTTTTGATTATTTGTACCAATTTAATATAGTGTTGTTTGATACTAATTGCTTTGGCAATAGTTGTCAAAAGAATCAAAAGACAATCTTGCTGTTCTAATTAATGCTAACATTGTGTAATAATAGCAGATAAACAGAAAACTGGGAAATTGTCAACAGTGTCCTCTAACAGGTGCTTGTTGATTGTTTGATTTTTACAAAAAGTGTGATATAAATACATGATACTAGATGTAACAATGATGAGCAAATTTTACCAGATTTATCTTATTGTTTTTGTCAGATTTATTTAATTACATTATATAAAGCTAAATGTTCAAGCACAAGAGTAGTCTTTGGTAGTCCCAAGATCTGGTGAATGTATCTCAGAGCAGCTGCATGAACCAGCCTTTCAAAAGTGAGGTGCAGCCAGTAACTGAAACTTCTGACATGTTCTTAAGATAGGGATACTAATAGGGGTTTTTGTCAGTTATACTTTTCCCTTTGATTCATTCACTAATAAAATATGCTGTATATAATTCATTGTAGGCTAACCTGTTTTAGATCTAAATTCTTGCAGTTGGCTTATTTAGGTATATTGTTAAGTTATGCTAACTCATCTCAATTGTTCATCAATTGTAGACTGCCTACCAATTCCTGTTTCTTTTGAACAGCATTGATAGCTCACATGTATGCAGGGCTTTCATGTACTATTATAAATGTAGGGATATTATATGTAGGGAATTATACCAAGCAAATGCATCAAGGTTGCATTACTGTTCTTTATTTACTTAGTCATAATAACAAGAGCAATAAAATTGCTAAGTTAATAGGTTACAAATTACACTAACCACATGCTATCACTGAGAGCTGTGCCATTGTGAGGCATGCAGGAGGTTTCCTTGAAGATTGCAGAGTTGCTAGTGGGAATCTCTTTATCTCTTACAGTGATCTGCATCAGGTTTTGACCCTTGAACATCATCACTCCTGACCTAAATAGATTAGGAAGAATGTGTAACCAGAATTGCTGGCTTACTACATATGAGATCAAATAAGGAGTGATTATGGAATCAAATATCACACCCATCATTAGCAAAAAGAGAAACCTGTCTAAGCAGTTGTGGCAATTCCACTCAGTATTGCTAGAAAAATGGCTGACAAGATTCTACATCAGTAATCAGAAAAGCACATGAAATGAACTTGAAGAGGGACTTCAAAAACATGGTCTTTGAAGAAAAGAATGCAAAAAATCAGAGCATGCACAACAGCATGGATAATAGCAATAATGCTAATGCAAAATGAAAGAGCTGTACTAACTCTAATGAAGAAAGAGAGAAAAGCAATAGTAAAAACAAAGAAATTTGAAATCACAATTGCACCAATAACAGCAAACGTGAAAAACTGGCTACTACAAAAGGTTACCAACTAAAAAAGCAGTTCAAACATTCAAAAATATTTCGCCTGCCTAATGACAAGGGAACAGCTGATGGGAAGACCAAGCACAGTACTTCTGTTTAACCATACAGGAATCTGTCATAGTGAAATAGACATCCTAAGTGATTCTACCAAAAAATACATGTGGGGAGCAACCTTCAACAGTTAACTCAATGCAACTAGACAGCAGCTCTGGATGACAACATGAAACCTTATAAGAAGGCAGGAAGGCAAATGAGATTATCAAAAAGATTAAGAAAAACCAATCAAACAATCAAACAGGAAACACAAAAGTATATGGCTGAATAACCAAATGGCACCTACACCAAAATGATGAAAACAGCAGAAATGATGATTAGAGAGGGGAAAAGATGCCCTATAGAAGTAATTGAAATGATCGCAAGTCAGAAGAAGAAATGCATAGAGAAAATGAGCTGCTACAATTAACTAACATTGCCCTCACACTTAATGACCTAATGATATGGACAACAAGCATTTTTGAGTAGAAATAACAATAAAGCAAGAATGCAATTGCAACATAGTCAGGAGAATTTACAGAGAGGTCTCTGTTAAGGAAACCAAATCATTGATAAAACTACAATGCACAGAAGCATTCACAAGAAAAAAATAAAACCAGATGGTTCAACCAAATAACCAGATCAAAGTCAGCATAGAATGTATAGCATTCAAGATTACAATCCCAACAGAAACAACAGAAAAGCTGATAAAATATTGTCTCAATAACTTATTCTGGGAAGTAACAAGAAAACCAAGAACAACTACCCATCAACATTCAGACTAGCAACCACAGATGACATGGAGGGAATATACCAGAGCATAGTGTAGTGTAATATCCTCCACCTGGCCCTTTTTTGCACAGTGTATTATCATTAGTAACTATCACTCAATAAATGGCAGGTGAGGATTTACTGATTTAGTAAACTGCCATGCAGTTCCTCTTTATTTAACTAGTTAGGTTAACTGAGTACTAATCATCATTGTTTAGGTGACGAACCCATGTGGTGTTTCCTCATCAATCATCTGTGGGCTACTGCCTGAAGCCAATCTCCACACCACAGTTCCTCTCCTTCATTAACAACTGACCAAGTTTGCTGCACCATCTCAGCTCAATAGGAATTAATTATGTGTACCTTACATTAGTTCAGTGCATGTACTCATGTCAAGATGTAACTGACTTAAGCGCAATTTTGTAAAATGTTTGTTGGATTGAAAAAGTAAAGCAACCGGGCATTGACAGTAACTGCATTAAGTTAATACTAAAGTAGCCATTACCATAAAATTACTGGCTTTAACAATTAATTAATATATTGCAGTTTCCTATACTTACATTTGATAACAGTACATGTAGAGTCATTTATTCAGTCGATTATAGTCAAGTCTCCTACTATTAGTAATAGAGATATATTTCTAATGTTCAGCTATCTATTAAAGTGTACATGTATTAATCAGTAGTCAGACTAAGCAAGAATCGAAAAACCTCCTATCCGTAACATAATTACTGTTTCATGACTGACACAAGGACCCTTTGAATCACTCCCATGATGGAATCCAGCCACTACTCGACACAACTTGCGTAGCTGAACATTTTATAAATATCAAACCAGATAAATGAAGAAAGAATGAAAATAAAGTAAACTCTGAAGAATTTATTGTTCATCAAATTTCCTTTAAATTCTAAGCTATTTATTCAAAAAGTTCTAAGTACCTGCTGATTTTAAATTTTGAATTAATCTGCCAATATGGCTGTTCTTACATAAGCATAATTTT
Organism: Hofstenia miamia; assembly: GCA_900660155.1. NCBI lineage: Eukaryota > Metazoa > Xenacoelomorpha > Acoela > Hofsteniidae > Hofstenia > Hofstenia miamia. The sequence continues at coordinate 852,008 of CABFPE010000004.1, read as the reverse complement.
GCTTGTTGCAATTTGTCAAATATTACTTAATTGGCTCTGGTATTTTTCTCATAATGTACAATATTGTAACTTAGTTGCATATTACAAAATGAATAAGATAAATAACTAAATTTTGCAATCATTTTTTGATTATATTTAATCACTGTTAATCTTTTCGACGCTGATCTCTTTTGTTTGCAGCTTATTCTTTTGGGTGATGCTACAGTAGAGTCTTATACACCACTGGCTACTCAAGCAGCACTGAGAAAATCAAGGTTAGTTCGAAGGTCGCAGAGGTTGCCATTGTAGAGAGTGATCAGTGCTCTAGCAGAATAATAAAATAACTGCATGTAATTACCATGCATTCACATTCACCAGCAACTTATTATATTTGCATTATGTGATGTTAAGTGCATGTATGAATCAATGAAATTAAAAGTTCTTATTCCATACATGTAATTGTAACCTAAAACAACCATGATTTGGGCTGTTATCTGTTAAGGGGCAAGTTGTCACCCCAGACACAGTGCAGTGCCTCCCAAATTGTTCCTGGATCTTACTTGAAAGTTATAGAAATAACATTCATGATAAACCTAAAAAGGCTTATTAATTTAATAATAAAATAAAGAGCAAACAATTTGAAGCAAGAATAAATTCTATTGTGCTAATGCTACAGGTTCCTCAAATATTTATAAACATCTTGTGAATTATTACCTGTTTTCTATTTACAATGTTACACATGTTGTGTAGCATCATCCCAAAAAATAATAGCTGCAACAAATGAAGGATTAACGTCAAATGATTATAGTGATTAAAAGATAATCAAAAATATGATTGTAAAATTTAGTTAATGATTCTATTCATTTTTTGTAAGATGCAACTAAGCTACAATATTGTTCAAACTAAGAAAAACTTGTTAGCTGATCAAGTAACATTTGACAAATTGCAATGAGCGAAATTATGCTTATGTATGAACAGCCATATTGGCAGAAGAATTATTTGAAATTCAAAATCAGCAGGTACTTTAGAAATTTTAAATAAATAGCTTTGAACTAACTAGAAATTTGATGAACAATAAATTCTTTGGAGTTTATTCTATTTTCATTCTACATTTATCTGGTTTGATTATTTAATCAAATGTGCAGCTAGGCGAGTTGTGTGTAGTAGTGGCTGGATTCCATCACGGGATCGATTCAAAGAGTCCTTGTGCCAGTCACGAAACAGCACTTATGTTAAGGTTAGGAGTTTTTTGATTCTTGCCTAGTCTGACTATCGATCTATACATGTACGAAATAATTAATGCTTGAGACAACTGGATAGTTGAAACCTAGGAATATATATACTTAATAGTAGGAGACTTGACGATAATCGACCAAATAAATGACCTTACATTTATCATGATTAAATGTAAGTATAGGAAACTGCAGTCTTATTAATTAAATTACAAAGCCAATAATTTTACGTTAATGGCTACCTTAATATTACTTTAATGCAGTTAGTATCAATACCCGGTTGCTTTACTTGATCAAAACAACAAACACTTTACAAAATTGAGTTTAAGTCAGTCACAACTTGACTTGAGTGCATGCACTGAGCTAAAGTAAGGTACACATAATTAGTTCCAGTTGAGCTGAGATGGTGCAGTGGATTCAGTCATCGTTCATGAAGGAGGGGAACTGCGTTGTGGAGATCAGCTTCGGGCAGTGGCCCACAGAAGAATTAAAGAGGAAACGTCACACGGCTCCATCACCTAAACAGTGATAGTCAATATTCAATTAACTTAACTAGTTAACTAAAGAGGAAATGTTTGGCGGTTCAATAACTTAGTAACTCCTCACCCACCATTTACTGAGTGATAATTATTAGCAATAAGACACAGCACAAATAGGCCAGGTGGAGGATGTTACAATAAGACCTATGAAGTGAAATTGAAAACCACACACTCAAGGTGATAATGCTATTTTCAAGAGTCAATGATATAGTATTGATGGACATCTGGGAAAGGAAATACAGCTACTATGATGTCACTAAGTGAGTAGAGATAGTTACAATGATGAGGATAAATAATAACAACCTGAACAAGATAAGCAAACAAGAATTAATGCATAACATCAGATTCTTCTACAGAGACATTGCAAATACAATAAACCTAATGAAGCTATTCACATTCTTTTACAATGAAACAGCAATAAGGGAAGATCTAGGCTGCACAAGTTGAGCTGATGCCTAAATGACATTAATGATTGGACTAAAAGGGATATTTCTTTACTAGAAATTTTATGAGATATTTTTGACAAAAATCAACAAACTGTAAGAAGTAACACCAATAGATGAAGACATCAGAGAAGCAACACTCCTGAAGTATGTGAACACAGGAACCACAGAGAGAGATCCAGTACTAAAAATGAGAAAACAGCCAGAATTTGAAATGGAATGATCAGCAGGCAGAAACAATAATACATAAAGAGGACACCTTAGTACATGGAGAGTGAGCCTTGCTAAAACTACTGGATGTGGAGATTGGCCTTGGGCAGATGCCCAAAAACCAACAATTGGAAGAGATGCTGCATTATACTCTATGCTAATCACAGTTAATGGAGATTATAATACAAAAGCAAAGCAGTACAAAATTAGTACATCCATACCTGCAAGTACATAGTCAATTGCCTGGTAGAGGATGTTATAATTGTGACAAAGTGTATAAATACTAAATATTTATTTACACTTTGTTTTTTAGTGAAAAGCATTGTTATCTATTCTATTTTATTATATTCAAGTGTTGTACACATTTATATCATTTTTTACTCATTGATGTCAAATATTACACTCCCCTAAGGTGGGCATTCCTAGCATAAGTAATGATGAGGACCTAAGTGAATCATTAAATCATTTGTTTAGTGATCACAACAATTAAAAGGAATATTCATACAACATTGAGTGGCAGTGAATTACCAGAGCAGTTGTCCAGGCAGACAATTCAGATTCCTGTGGAAACTATGATCCTATAACAGGAGAATTGACCCAACCATGATCAATTGACAATCACATTGACACATTCAGCCCTTCATCCTCTTTTTGGTACTAATTGGAGAGCAGGCTGATTTGAGTAGTCATTCAAGCTCAGTCACCTATCCCTAGTACAATTCAGCTAGCTAGAGGGGTACACAACAGACACTGATTACTCTACCAAAAGTACTTGTCTATCAACATTACCTGAACATTCTGTTTTACAACCATTGGTTTTGCTGCATTCTTGGAAACATCAGTGCCCATGCTCTTCCCCTCATCATCTTCTAGTGAGAAATCTCATTCCTGCTCTAAAGAATACCTAGACAAACACAAATCTTTTATTAAAACTGTTGGTTCTGAAGCATTCTATCCCTATTTTATTGTTCCACAAAAAGCACAATACATCATTTATTATCTCTGCCAAAATTAAAACTGTTTTCAGAAAACAATTAAGTACTCCACATCACATTGTCTGTTCTTACTTGATACTGAGAAATGCCCTGCTAATAATACTCTAATTTATAACCCACATCTAATGAATGAGGAACTTAACCACCCTTACTTCCACAGTACTGATCATATGTTTTGTTAATGATTTTAATCTTACTACCATACAAAAACTGATTACTTTCAAAGAAAATGTTGTATTACTATCTCAAATTCACTTTTCATTGGAAGACATACTCACTATTTATTTTATTAAAGAGGAAGAATTGTAAGATACAAAGTTGATTGAAAAATATTCCTTATCATATCATTTACCTAAGTTTCACAAAATAATTCTTGTAATAATTCTTAGTCACTGGAAAACTATTAAAATGTGCAGATCAGAGCTAAGTCTGGATAATTTCTTTATTCTGAGGCCCAAAAACTTTATCATTCTAGGTCACCACTATTATTCCAATTCAACCACAGCTCTTTTTCATGTTGATCTCTTTCTACAGAGATCATGCCCAGATTAGCAGTTGACGTCCTAATACAAGTTCAGACTTACAAAGTACTCTCAGAAAAAAAACCTCCAAATACTACTAATCATTTAAAAAAACCTAATCACAATTCTACCACAATCTACTACAAGAAATCCAGAAAACATTTGCAAGTTGTTAAGAAAGAAGTGCTTGTCAAATATCACAATCAATATTATCCAGATTGTTCCTACTACAGAATACAATAAACCATTAAATACGAAAAATATGGCAAGGAACAAATACCAATGGAGATTATTGAATTACAACAACAAACCATAACCAATCCATTTTATTCATTCTTATCTTTGTTACAATTTCCATCAACTTCAATATGTTTTAGTACCTATAGTGCTCATTCCATATATTGAGCCAAACTATGTTGTTTACTTCCAAATTAATATCACTGCCTTTGTTGTTTGTTTTTTGATTTCATCCTGTAACTGTTCTAGTTGTTCATTTATTGGGTGTCCTTTGGTATATAAATTGCATGGAGTTGTCACTCCTTTGTTGTATATCCTCTCTAATGTTATTTTTGACCATTATATCTTTCAATTCAATTTTTTCTCCTTTTCTTTTGTATTTTTGATTTGTATTCATGCATACAGGCTTTCATGATTTTTTCTTTTTTGGTACTCTCCATCTTGGCATTATCATAGTAATCAATATTGTGCACTTGATTTTTTCATTTCAACTTGTTGTTCTATTTCTCTGAATGTTGTGCTCATTGTTGACGCAATTGCCATGAATTTCATTACTTAGTAATTCATCTTGCACCCTTGTAACTTTTCCAAAAACTTCTCTGATATGCCTCACCTTTTCAATGTAATGGTTACACTGTCTTTTATTTCTAGTCTCAAAGTGATGCACTCAACATCCACTGCCAATTGATTGTATGGCTTCAGTAATTCTTCCAATTCTGTTTTCAAAGACTCTTTGGTCAACATGAGTTTCTAATTTTGTTTCCAATGTTGCACCCCATTATATTCTTTTTTGATGGTTCATCAAAAATTTATATTTCATTTGGGCAGATTCCTGTTCTATTGGCTATTTCCACTCAAGACATTTTCCCATTGGGCTCTTGTTGATGATTATTCTGCTTATGAGTCTTTCTATCAATTCAAATGGCTTTTGTAATTTATCAGAATTGATTCTCTTGATGTGTCCTTTTTGAAGCCAGTTTTTTGCATTTGTTATTATGTATCTTGTTTTTCTTGGGATCTGCAATTTTAGTTCATTGTCTTCCATTGTGAAAATCACCAGTATCCTTACTGTTCTTCTAAACCAGATCTCTAGTGTATTCTTTTCTTTGAAAACTAAACTTTTGAAGACTTTTTTTGCATTCAATTTGTACACCTAGTTTATCTCAGATAACATGGTTTGATTGTTCTATGTTATTTTCTTAATGGTGCTTCTATCATGATAGCCATTCTTCTGTCATCTTCTGCTTTATTTTAATCATTCTCCATAAGTTTTCTATTTTGTTTAAATGTTCTTCATGCTGCATTTTATGAACAGTGTATTTGTTTTCTCTTCATCCATCATCAGTTCAATTGTTTTTTTTGGCTGTGGAGGTCTATCCCTATGTATGGGCCCACCATGATCCTGTATACTTGTTCCCAGTAGTCCAAATGTATGTCAAATCTAATCGAATTGGTTATCATTGTGTAACATAATTCAAATCATGTATGGTCAATTTGAGAACAATAAAGGAAGAACTAAGACTGCATTTTGAAATAAATATTAATTGTACAACACATTATTATGATTAGTTAATTATTTGTAAATTTATAAGCAGTAATTTTTCTATTAATTAATTGGCAGTACAAATGTATATTTGACAATTGGTAAAAAGGCAAAGTTGCAAAAAGCTAATTAATGCTGACGTGCACAATTTAGCAGACAAAAAAGAATCAAAATTTAGTCAATTGTCAACAACTCAGTATTAACAGGTACTAGCCAAATATTTGATTGTTTAAGCAATTTCTATTATAAAAACAGTGCAATATGATATTTTGTTGATAGCTGAAATTTATTGGATTTACTTCATTTTCTTTATTGGGTGTAATCAGCAGACAAAGGAAAATTAGAGAATTGTAGAGTCGCTCAGGGAACTTTGTGCAATTTATATCTTTTTATTTTCGATCTATTTCCATTGTATTTTTACGTCATCATGACGTTTCACATTCGAGATTAGTTTTGCTGCTATTAGTTCTGTGTCCCCTCGTTGGTGCTTTTGTTTTGCTCAAATTTAATTTACGAGGGAAAATTATTGCAAACATGTTAAACCACGTTGAATATTGATTAGTGTAAACAAAGGCAGGTAAAAATGAATCTTTTTTGTATATAACTGAGGAACACTGTAGCGATTGTTCAATAGACTTTGTCTACTCTTAAGCTGCCGTCTACCGTTGTATCTTTTATTTATCTATTACTTTAAATGATATTTATTGCTTAAGATCGGCGACAATTCGGGAGTGCTTTCATTAGCACGGGGCGACAAGTTGCTTCTGGGGATCTTTTGATTACCCAGTCCGAATTGTGGTTCTTTAAGTTATGTATACGGTTACGCATATGGAAATAATAAATCTCTCGTTTGTATTTCAACACGTACATGCACTTATAAGATCTAACACTGTGATGATACCATGCCGTGGGCTAGCACGAATATCTGGCAATTACAGATTATCTAATAGTTAGCTGAGAGATAACAATGAAAATGAGAACTAGGTTGTTTTTTTTGAAATGAGATAGAAATTAAACAAGTGAGACAAATAGGGTAGCACCAGTCACTAGGTTAAGCACTTTGCTTCTGGACGTGTTCTGCTTTGGCTGGAAGCCACAGGAATTGGTCATCTTGGTTGTTACCTAAATTAGTTCTGTTAATTGGATGAATTACCAATGTTACATCTATATGCTATAAGTTCTAAGTTAATCCCTGCTCCGGAATCGTGGCTGTTCTGTAAACGCTATCTAAACCTTCTGTGGAGTCAGTTAAGTTTCTAGTTAAGTTTTCCTACCAGCCACTGATTCTACAGAATCAGAATTTGTTGACAACTTAGATTAACAGGTACTAGCCAAATATTTGAATGTTTATTATTTTGGAAGTATAAAAGTAGTGTGATTTATTATTTTGGTGATGACTTAATTCATTGGATTTGCTTTGCTTTTCTTTCTCAGGTTATTTTATTAATTAAATGGAAAGCTAAAAACGTTCAAGCACTAGGGTATTTGAGGCAGTGGTCCACGACTTGGTTTAAAGGGAGATAATTTGTAACAGCTTAGCACTTAGCAATGAATTGTTATCACCATTCCAACAGCTGTGTATTCTGCACATTAACAATAATGATTTGCTAGTGCCATTCCCATGGCTGTGCGGCTGGTAGCTGTTGGTCTACCCAATGTGCTCATAGGTTATGTGTAAGGATAGGGGTTTTTCTTTGTTGTAGCTTTCCTATCATTTGTTGTTCGTTTTATTATATTATTAAGTTTACATTAGCCCTTATACGAGAATTCACAGTTTGTTTGTATTGGAAGTTTATCAATGTCATTACATTGTATTTAATTCATAGCCAACCTAAGGACCTAATTCCTAGTTTTATGCTGACCACATTGATTGTTCACATGTACTATAGGTTATTAGCATATAAATATTTATCTGTAGGGTTATTACATGTAAGGCATAATAACAAGCTAATGCATTCTGGTTGTGAGTCTCCTTTATATTACAACATCATTAATAACAAGAACAATCAATGCATTAAATTAGTAGGTTATCCACACATTGTCACTATTGCATTATCACATGATATATGACATTCCATGCACTGAGTTCTTGGTGTGGCGATTGGTGTTTCTTTCAATGTCAAAGTGTTCATTGGAATTAATAGTTACATTGTAGTTCTTCAATTCCTCTTTGTGCCTTGCCTCAGGTGGGGTGTGTAACCCTGTACTTTGTACCAGCCATCTCTTGTTTTGAACCTAAAGTACTGTTGTTACTCTGAGTGTCAATTATAGTTGTTGCTTAGATATTAGTCTAATCATTAAGTAACCACAAGTAAGAACAAAAGAATAGAGATGGAATTTGGAATCTGTCACCTACCTTACTAGGCAAGCATTACTAGGCATCAATGCGAAGTAGTAAAAGCAGCTCCTAAATTACATTCAGACTTACTAGTTGGAAGGTTGTCAAGATTCTACATGGCGACCATGACAGGCGCCCGACATGCGCAAAGAAAAATTCGAGTCAAGATAGTTGTTTCTTCTCGAATCAATCGAATTGGAAATAGTAGTCTAAGTATTTGGAAAATAGTTTTAATAGTTTTATGACTGAAGAAAAGAGAAAAAAGAGGGAATGAACAATAACATTACACCAGAGCACATAAAAATGCAAGAATGGATTACCCAATTGGATACCCTGAGCAAAAATGAAAAAAATGGTGAATTCAAAGAAAAAAACTACTAGAAGTAAACCCAGAACTCAAAAGACCCCCCAGACAAGAAGTATACCTGAGACACAGGATGTAAGAAAAATTTTAAGAACATGCTCTTTGAGGAATCAAACACACCAGATATTAGAGCCAGAATGTTGATATGGATACTCACAATAGTTTTAATGGAAAACAAAAATTAGTATTACAGATACTAAAGAAGGAAAGATGGAATGTCACAAAAATGAAAAAATATGAGATTCTGATAGTACCAATGCCAATCAAGGTAAAAAACTTGAGGTTGCAGAATTTAAGCATAATGTCACTCTCACCAACCAAAAAGGTTTACCAGAAATTTGGAAATTATTTCACAAGACTACTATTGCAACAGCACACCTTGGGAAGACCAAGCATAGTAGAACTTGCTAAAAAACTTGCATATGCCCCAGAAAATTAGATGATGAAACTTGAAAATACTTGTGGGAAGCTACATCTAACATAAAACTGAGAGCCCTAAGGAAACAGCTGTGGCTAACAGCAATAAATCTAATAAGAAGGGAGAGCAAGTAGAGATGGCAGAAATGATAAAGAAAATACAATCAGCAGAAATAATGAGAAAAGAAGGGCAAAACTGGCCAATCAAGATAATTGAAATTATAAGCTAATCCCATGAAGAAATGCTGCTTGAAGACAGACTACTACAGTCTACCAAAATCTCCTTAACACCAAACACTCAAAGATGAATCAATAAAATTAATATAGAAAAATGGGGAGAGCTGACACCAAGTGAAATTTCATAGGTAGATACAGATGATGAAAGACTACTAGTTGAGATCAAATGTAAAAGGAGAGATAACATAGTACAAAGGATATACAGAGAAGTATATGAGAAGGACATTAAATCTCTCATAAGAATCCTATGTATAAAACAAAATAAAGCAAATGCTACAACCACAAAATTGAATAGCAGTAGACATAGAATGCATCACTTCAAAACTAGTGATTAATCCAGAAATCACTAAGAACCTCATGAAGAATGGGCTCACAAACTACTTTTGGGAAAAACTAATCAAAGCCATGAATAATTATCCCGCAACATTTGGCATGGCAACAACAGTTGGAATGGAAGGATCATATGAATTGATTGAAAACCAAACAATGACAACACTGTGACAAAGTACACCACCACTCACAATATTAATACCAATGCTCCTGCCAAGATGGAGACTAAAGAACAAGAAAGCTTCCAAGCAGAGTGGCATGAGGAAAACATGTATGTCAACAAACAACAAGAAGCAGAAAGAAAAATAAACAACAAAAGATATGCAAAATGAAAGAGACACTGCTACAAAATGACAACAGAGAAATAATATATATAGAAGGCACAGTGACGCCATATGACCTCTACAAGGAAGGTGAGCCAATACACAAAAAAATAGAAAAGGTTTGTAAAGAGATTGAAAAAACGCCCAAAGGAAAAGAGCAATACTGTTCTGAGGCATTAAAAATATTGTATAGCACAAACTATGAAGCTCAACATACAGATACTATGATGTAATGCAGAGAGTAGAAATAATAACAATGATATGACTTGGAAAAAACAAACTGGAAGAAATAACTAGAGAAAAAGTTCAAAACCAAGTAAGCACATTCTACAACAAGGCGCCAAACTATGAATTTTTCTACCACAACAACTAAAAACATCCAGACTTGGCACACACTAGCAAAGTGGATGCAATCATGCCACTAATGATAGCAATAAAAGGATTACACCTATATGCTGCAATACCCTTTCACTCATAAGACACAAAAAGATGCTTACAACAGAGAAAAATGTGGTAAAAAGCTAACAAAGTTGGAGCAATATCAAAATCTCCATTGGGAAATGCTGGAAGCAGCAAACTTGATAAGAAAAACCACCCAGATTGTACATGGCAAAAAAGTCATCATTCTTAATTAGCTACACTGGAGGGGGGAGTTTGGCATAATCTATATGTGGTCAAAATGTGAGAAAATAATGAAAAGATAAAATACTGATAATGCAATAAATGATTAAAATGTAAAACACACAATGATGATCCTTTTTGATTATTTGTACAAATTTAATAGTGTTGTTTGATACTAACTGTTTGGCAATAGTTGTCAAAAGAATCAAAAGACAATCTTGCTGTTCTAATTAATGCTGACATTGTGGAATAATAGCACATGAACAGAAAACTGGGAAATTGTCAACAGTGTCCTCTAACAGGTACTTGCTGATTGTTTGATTTTTACAAAAGTGTGATATAAATACATGATACTAGATGTAACAATGATGAGAAAATTTTATTGGATTTATCTTGTTGCTTTTGTTAGCTTTATTTAATTACATTATGGAAAGCTAAATGTTCAAGCACAAGAGTAGTCTTTGGTGGTCCCAAGATCTGGTGAATGTATCTCAGAGCAGCACTTTCAAAAGTGAGGTGCAGCCAGTAACTGAAACTTCTGACATGTTCTTAAGATAGGGATACTAATAGGGGTTTTTGTCAGTTATAGCTTTCCCTTTGATTCATTCACTAATAAAGTATGCTGTATATAATTCATTGTAGGCTAACCCATTTAAGATCTAAATTCTTGCAGTTGGCTTTTTCAGGTATATTATTAAGTTATGCTAACTCATCTCAATTGTTCATCAATTGTAGACTGACTACCAATTCCTGTTTCTTATGAACAGCATTGATTGCTCACATGTATGCAGGGCTTTCATGTACTATTATAAATGTAGGGATATTATATGTAGGGAATTATACCAAGCAATTGCATCAAGGTTGCATTACTGTTCTTTATTTACTTAGTCATAATAACAAGAGCAATAAAATTGCTAAGTTAATAGGTTACAAATTACACTAACCACATTCTATCACTGAGAGCTGTACCATTGTGAGGCATGCAGGAGGTTTCCTTGAAGATTGCAGAGTTGCTAGTGGGAATCTCTTTATCTCTTACAGTGATCTGCATCAGGTTTTGACCCTTGAACATCATCACTCCTGACCTAAATAGATTAGGAAGAATGTGTAACCAGAATTGCTGGCTTACTACATATGAGATCAAATAAGGAGTGATTATGGAATCAAATATCACACCCATCATTAGCAAAAAGAGAAACCTGTCTAAGCAGTTGTGGCAATTCCACTCAGTATTGCTAGAAAAATGGCTGACAAGATTCTACATCAGTAATCAGAAGAGCACATGAAATGAACTTGAAAAGGTACTTCAAAAACATGGTCTTTGAAGAAAAGAATGCAAAAAATCAGAGCATGCACAACAGCATGGATAATAGCAATAATGCTAATGCAAAATGAAAGAGCTGTACTAACTCTAATGAAGAAAGAGAGAAAAGCAATAGTAAAAACAAAGAAATTTGAAATCACAATTGCACCAATAACAGCAAACGTGAAAAACTGGCTACTACAAAAGGTTACCAACTAAAAAAGCAGTTCAAACATTCAAAAATATTTCGCCTGCCTAATGACAAGGGAACAGCTGATGGGAAGACCAAGCACAGTACTTCTGTTTAACCATACAGGAATCTGTCATAGTGAAATAGACATCCTAAGTGATTCTACCAAAAAATACATGTGGGGAGCAACCTTCAACAGTTAACTCAATGCAACTAGACAGCAGCTCTGGATGACAACATGAAACCTGATAAGAAGGCAGGAAGGCAAATGAGATTATCAAACAGATTAAGAAAAACCAATGAAACAATCAAACAGGAAACATACAAGTAAAGGCCCCAGCAAAATGTCATGGATAGATAATGACAACAATCATTTTCTCGTATAAATAACAATAAACAAGAATGCAATGACAACATAGTCAGGAGAATTTACAGAGAGGTCTCTGTTAAGGAAATCAAATCATTGATAAATCTACTATTCACAGAAGCATTCACAAGAAAAGAAATAAAACAGATGCTTCCAACAAATAACCAGATCAATGTCAACAAAAAATGTATCACATTCAAGATTACAATCCCAACAGAAAAAACACAAAAGCTGATAAAATATGGTCTCACTAATTTATTCTGGGAAAGCAACAAGAACAACTACCCAGCAACATTCAGACTACCAACCACAGATGACATTTAGGGAATATACCAGAACATAGTGCAGAGTCACAGGGCACTCTGGCTACTCAAGTGGCACTGAGAAAATCCAGGTTAGTTTGAAGGTTGCAGAGGTTACCATTGTAGAGAGTGATCAGTGCTCTAGCAGAATAATAAAATAATTGCACGTAATTACCATGCATTCACATTCACCAGCAACTTATTATATTTGCATTGTGTGATGTTAAGTGCATGAATGAATCAATTGAATTAAAAGTTCTTATTCCCTACATGTAATCGTAACCTAAAACAACCATGATTTTGGCTGTCATCTGTTAAGGGGCAAGTTGTCACCCCAGACACAGTGCAGTGCCTTCCAAATTGTTGCCATATCTTACTTATTAATTATAGAAATAACATCCATGATAAACCTAGAAAGTCTTAGTAATTTAATAATAAAATAAAGAGCAAACAAGTTGAAGCAAGAATAAATTCTATTGTGCTAATGGTACAGGTTCCTCAAGTACTTATAAACATCTTGTGAATTATTACCTGTTTTCTATGTACAATGTTACACAAGTTCCCTTGCAAAATTAAACAAGCAATCACACGTCAGTTTAAATCAAGGGGACAAATAATAAATTGATCAAAATACTTCTCTTGAAATAGAACAAATTAATATAAAAAAATTGATATAGATGGTTAGTAACAATCATTTCATGACAAAGGACATAACTCTAATTTTGAGTGCCTATAATCAAACAAACCAGTAAATCAGAAAATAAGGGCCCCAAGTGACTCTGCACGCCCCTTCTCATTGCACAGTTAAATTTGTGGTTGGATTTGAACAGTGGATCCTGAAAACAACTTTTGCGTCTTTTCAACCATTTCAACTGTTAAAATATCATCCCATAATGAAACTTCAGCATACCTGGGTCGCCTCATAATCTGCATAATTGTCTCACATTGGGTGACAGCTTCATTTTGAAAGCAAAGAACTTGATTTCCAGAAGGCAAGAGTTGATGGGGCAGTTCTTTCTTAGATTGTTAAGTGGTCTAGTAAAGATGTCCTAAAAATGTTCTTATAGCTGGAGACCTTTCAGAGCAATCATGAGCGTCATGAGCACATCAGCATCAGAAGTATATGCATCTTCAGCACTAATCCTGGTGTTTGGGTAAAAATGTGTAAGCACTTCCCATAATGATCCTGTACCATCCAATACCAAGCATTAACAGAGAGTAAATTATTCTTTTAAATTATTGTTCCCCATTATATGCAGGTAGGGATATACTGATGTTAACTTCGTTTTACTCTGACATCAGATATGCTATTGTTAAACTTTGTTTAACTTAAAATAACTTGATACTGTTTAGGTATGCCACTGTCACAGTGCTTCTCCGTGATCTGGCTATGGCATCTGGCCGACTCTGATCTTCGAATCAATCCACATGTGCCTCCATTATCAATTGAGTGGTTCCAAGTCTCAGCTCATTGAAGTACTTATGTGTTCCCAATCCTAACTCATAGCTGCTCTCAAGGCTGTTTGTAACTGACTTAAACTCAATTTGTAATGTATACTTATGATACTTCGCAACCAGGCAATGTCACTAGCTGCTTAATAAATATTACTTCAGCCATTATCAAAAACTATTGGCCTTAATTAATATAATTAAATAAAGTAAATAATTACTTTACATTTAAATAACAGTACATGCTTGGTCTCTTTATTGTCGATTTATAGGTCACCTAATTTGACAGGGTCGCAATGTAGAATCTCGCCAACCTTCATACTGCTAATTATTAGACTAATTTAGGAGCTGCTATAACAATTATTTCCTCCTCTAAGAGTACGGTAGGTGACAGACTCCATTCTCCATCTCTCTTCTTTCTGTTCTTTTGTTTAGCTGTTAAATAATTATATTATTATCTGATCAACTGATATTGATACAAAACTAACGACCGATAGTTTAGATCCAAGACACGAGTCAGAGGGTACAAAGTACAGGGTGCGCTTACCCGACCTGCAACAAAGCACAAAAGAGGAATTGAAGAATTATGCTATAACGAGTATTTCCATGCAATACTGCCACATTGATAGAGACACCAACCACAACTTAGATGACTCAGTGTAATGGAATAGTGTGCGTGAATATAATGGTGATAATGTGTGATACCTTACGAATTTATTGTATTGATTGTTCTTGTTATCGATGAGTTTGTCTAATAAAGGAATCTCGCAACCGTGATGCATTAGCTTGTTATGAGTTCGTACATATAATAACCTTACATATAAATAATTACATGCTGGCCTAGAGTACATGTGAACAATCAATACAGTCACGGGGAAAGAAATGAATTGATAGTCCATCAGTCTACTAGTAATCATACGTAATAAACAACATCCAATATAATGCAAATAGATCTTGTGATTTCCTAGATTTCCTGATGTAAACAGATGTAATAACATAATGTAATAAAAGTTGTAATATGAACAAAGAACGATAGGAAAGCTAATACAAGTAAAAGCCCCTATTCCTACACCTAACCTAAGAGCCTCTC
>CABFPE010000004.1:816404-826431 GCA_900660155.1 Hofstenia miamia | reverse complement strand
AGATTACGATTATGTTACACTCTGCCAAAAAGTCTAGAAGAAAACTAGAAAGACTTCAACGACGTGTAATCAGGATTATATTGGGTCTTCATTATTGGCATCCAGTCTCACTCGTTGAATATGCAGATTTGGATCTACTACTGCTACGAACTAGGCGCAACTTTGCTTTGGCCTGCATCGGATATAAACTTTGAAATTACCTGGCTCCATATTCATTACGTCCATTTAGACCCGAGGTTAGGTCTACCAGACAGACGCGTTATCCCACTTTGTCACTCCCAGGTGTCCTGTACCCAACATCGCGCTTTATGAATAAATCCCCATTTATGGCTGCTGTTAAACTTCTCAATTTTTTAAAAATTCCGCTACATGTATGCAATACCTTGGAACAGTTTAAAGCCGCTCTGTGGTTACTGTGTTGTCAAAAATTGCAGAATTTTATGTTCTAAATCAATTGACTATGTGTAGATGACTTTTTATTTATATCAATGCCCTATGGGCGCGATATTATGTCAATTATGAAATATTAAAAAAAATTATTCTGCCTCAACGCTCATGTCATGGAGATGATCGACTACGTGGGAGGCTCCCTGGAGTAATCAAAACCAACTGAACGAGAACTTTGTCTATTCCATATCGGCTCCTTCGTGGAATGAAAATCTAGTATTTTTATAATTTGAATGGATGTTTATATCTGTTTTAAAATAAAAGTTTATTATTTAAACTTTTTCAATAAAAACTAGTGTAATGAAAATCAGTTTCATCTATAATTTTCAGACACAAATTGAGTGTTCATATTTTTGTCATTCAATTAGTCTATGTATATTACTATGATAGTAAATTCTGAATGAGCCATTATTATAGTCTCCTAGACAAGCTGTTTTCACCTTTCCGAATAGGGCTGTGCAGGTATGGGTAAAGAAAAACTACATCCTGTTCACGAGTCGAGTCTTGCATCTTTCTGATTGATGCTTATACATATTTTTAAGTACTGTATGCAAGCAATCCTACATATTCGGTTCAGTTGAGTTGTTTTAACAGACCAAACTCACTGTTAATTAATTACTGTGGATATTCCTTCATCTACGTCTCAATTTCCCACTTCTATCAATGATTGCACGTGCATTCCGCTACTCACAATTAGTCTAAATACCAACCAGTAGTGCAAGCAATACAGTACTAGAAAGCGAGTTTGTTTGTTACCTTCTTATGTAAATGAACTTGGCAATTCATGGAAATTCACATTAAGATTCATTATATTATTGCTATATATTTTGTTCAAGAATACATCACACATTTTTTCATCTTTATTTAGTACTGAAGTTGAAAACGAAGACATTCTGTAGCCTTAGTCTTGACCATGACTGCCTATTATGTATACATATAACGTGGGTACGGCTATAANAAAAAAAATTATTCTGCCTCAACGCTCATGTCATGGAGATGATCGACTACGTGGGAGGCTCCCTGGAGTAATCAAAACCAACTGAACGAGAACTTTGTCTATTCCATATCGGCTCCTTCGTGGAATGAAAATCTAGTATTTTTATAATTTGAATGGATGTTTATATCTGTTTTAAAATAAAAGTTTATTATTTAAACTTTTTCAATAAAAACTAGTGTAATGAAAATCAGTTTCATCTATAATTTTCAGACACAAATTGAGTGTTCATATTTTTGTCATTCAATTAGTCTATGTATATTACTATGATAGTAAATTCTGAATGAGCCATTATTATAGTCTCCTAGACAAGCTGTTTTCACCTTTCCGAATAGGGCTGTGCAGGTATGGGTAAAGAAAAACTACATCCTGTTCACGAGTCGAGTCTTGCATCTTTCTGATTGATGCTTATACATATTTTTAAGTACTGTATGCAAGCAATCCTACATATTCGGTTCAGTTGAGTTGTTTTAACAGACCAAACTCACTGTTAATTAATTACTGTGGATATTCCTTCATCTACGTCTCAATTTCCCACTTCTATCAATGATTGCACGTGCATTCCGCTACTCACAATTAGTCTAAATACCAACCAGTAGTGCAAGCAATACAGTACTAGAAAGCGAGTTTGTTTGTTACCTTCTTATGTAAATGAACTTGGCAATTCATGGAAATTCACATTAAGATTCATTATATTATTGCTATATATTTTGTTCAAGAATACATCACACATTTTTTCATCTTTATTTAGTACTGAAGTTGAAAACGAAGACATTCTGTAGCCTTAGTCTTGACCATGACTGCCTATTATGTATACATATAACGTGGGTACGGCTATAATTATCAATTGTACTGGCGGCTATGGGTAAGGTAAAATAAATCGCGGACGGGTATTGGTAGCCAATTATGCTAGCCACCCACCCCTGATTCCGAAACCTGCTATAAAATCATAAGTCCTATGTTTTTTAACCCAGCACCGTTCACCTGTAAACAGTTGTTTTGCTTTTTGGTTACTTATAAAATTTGCAATAATAATTGGATATGCTTAACTCACAATCAGGTGCGGAAACAGGTTGACCTGACTGTGGGTCGGGTCAAATTTTGTCGAATCAAGGTTGGCTCTGAGGGTTTTTTAATAGGGTAATTTCGGGTTAATCAATAAAGTTGACATTAACTGCTGATTACATGTATAGGTTTTAATGCTACATTGAACATTTGAAGGATGTTTTACATGTAACTGTTGTGTCGCATGACAACCACTGCATAGCAAAGCATATATTTTCCCAACTATTGTCTAGCTAGTTGTGTGAAGACACACTTTTGTTTGTTTAAGTGCAATCGGAGCAAACTTAGAAAGTAGGATCGGGTAAAAAAAGTATGACCCACTTCCAGGTCTGCTCACAATATTTATGAAAATTTGAAATATATTTGGCATCATAAATTATGTTTTTATTGAAAAAATGATAATTTCAATATTAGACGAGATTTCAATCATTGAGGAACCTCTGATTTATTAACTAATATTTGTTATAAGATAATTTGTAATTTTCTCAAACTTTTTTAGTGATTTCGATTAATGAACAGAAATCTTCAAAGGTTTGAAAATGAAACGCTGCTAGCTAATATATGGTTTCAACAAATGTTTAACTTTTACTCGAAAATACAAAAAACTAAATCGCAACTAACAGTCTTTTTACAAAAATCACCTTGGTCGATAAGACAACTGATATCTTGATGCTTGATCATGTGAAGGAAAATTTAAAGAATTGGTATCGGTCAACATATCATATTCATCGTCTGATGAATTTTGTACAGGTACAGTATCTGGCAATTGGTTGTGATTCTAAAATACAATTAACGCTAAATAACTTAAAATTGTAAATTAGTTAACATTTATAGTGTACAATGACCACTAAGCGAAGTTTAAAACGATCGTATATTCAAATTATACTTACAAAATATATAACTCTCGTGACCTTTCACTTTTCATGAATACATTCCACATTAAACCAATGGAGCCAAGTTAAAGTAGAGTAATACACTTCGTAACACTATTTATATCTTGTAAAAACATACATGATATATTTATGAGTCAGTATAAAAATTTAGAAGTTTCAGTAATATGACCTATTAGCGAATGTAATTGACCACCAAAACCTCAAATTTGACAAATCCTTTGTGAACTCTGAAAAAATCAGTTTGCAAAACTACTAAAATTTATAGTTTAATGTCACATTTCTAATGCAAACCTAACAAATTTGCAAAAAAATTAGAAAAATCAATTAATCTTAATTTTTTAATCAAAAAATATTATATTCCTAATTCATTCGTGCACACACATTTACATTCAAGAATCAGAAATGCGCATACTAGAGCGGTGGCAGAGATGGACATGGGTCGGGTTAGAGCCGAAGAAATGGAAAATGTGAGGAATTTTAAAAAATGACTATTCCGTAACAGTGAACGCAAATACATTGAATTTTATCTAAGTTAAAATCATAAAATTGAAAAAAAAAAATAAAATTATATTTTGGAGATTTTACATTAGTATCATATATTTTTTCTAAATTTCAATATAGAATCTTCAATTTCAGAGTTTAGATTTTATAAGAATTATCTTTATCATACCAAACTTTTGTGGAGCAAACCAACAAATTAAAAAAATTTGTTTAACAAGTTTTATGAAAATGGACAGAGTTTGCATTAAATTAAATGAAGCGGGCGGGATTTGTGGGCCTAAAGTTTCTTGGACCAGGCTCGGACCTAAATTTTCGGCACATGTCCATCTCTGAGCTGTAGGGGCTATATTTTAACAACCATCAGAATGAATACGCCTATAGAATCAAATATTGCATGAGCGCATTGAACCTTAGTCATTTCCATAATGAACTTAATATTAACTTAAAAAATAATGAGACAATTAAGCTAAGACAGAAATAAAGATGAATTGTTTATCAGCCAAAGCTGTCATTGTTTTATATTTGGTTCTTCTCTCCAAATGTTATTCTTGCAATAATCGATTAAGCTTAATTTTTAATGAAATTACATTTTTATAAATTCTCAAAAACAAAGCTTATTCTTAATAAAATACTCTGTATTATAAGTTGTTTCTATTCTCATTGGCTGTTGAAAATATCAAGTTTGTGCCCTAATTCTTCTTTAAATAAATAGCTTCGTAAATAAAGTTTTAACGTATTTGTAACGGAATATATTTTGAAATAGATTTTCAAGATTTATCAAAATAATATTTTAAAAATACTTTTCCGAAATGAATAGAACATGAAAAGATACTTCAATGTTCAGAATAAAAACAAAAATTTCAAATAATTTATAAATCAAGAATCTCTGTCTTAATATATCCACTTAAAATACAAATTTCACAACAATTGATTATTAAGAAAACATTCATCATTACAAAATCCTTCATTGCGATCAAAAACCTTCCACGATTTGACTTATGTTTAATGTTAATTTAGGGGACTGAATTATGGTTTTATCATAGAATTGTAAATGTAATTTTTAAATCAGCAAGAGTCCTTTAATGAAACCACATGTGCATCAGACCATCGCTACTAGGAAATGATCATTAGGTTTGGCTTTCGAAATACTTCGGTTTTGTTTACCGTACACGAATTTTAACACATTATTCAATGTATAAACTGATATATTTTAGAGGAACATCCAAATTCAAAATAATTGAATAACTCAATGTTTAACGGTTACGCTCGAGAATCTAGTCACCCAGATGATCAATCGAACATTGAAAGAAGAATTAGTTTACAAGTAAGGTAACTGGCAGTTTGTACAGGAATTGCTCACAAACCCAAAAACAATCTGTTTAACGAAAGCAAAATTTACTGAGAGGTATAAAAACGCAAAATTAAAAAATGATAAAATTCGAATATATATATATATATATATATATATTCACCAATATGTAAGTGTGCTCCAATAGCATTGTCAGATATTCTTCCTAAAAGTGTTGAATGGCTGAAAGTTTTAAAGCTTCATTTAGTGTTTTAGTAATAATAAAATAATTTTAACAACTTGTAATGTTTTGGGACTTCGAAGTATATCTTACACACATAAAATCAAAAAACGCGAAATATTAGAGTATTTTTTGTTTGCGTATGAAAAATGAAATTAAATTAGAAATAGTAATGAAATAAAAATGATTACTGAATTTTGTGGTAGTAAATTCAGCAGCGTTGCAACTGACGAACGAGCAACTTGGGAGACTGCAGCAAGCAAAGAGCTCTAAAGATAGAAGGAGAATATGAAAGCATATAAACACAACGAAAATGCAAAATCAAGAAAAACAAAAATCAAAGAATGACAATTAGAAGTAGTACTAATGAAGAGAAAACATGAAAAACGGAAGACAATGAAGTGCTCACAAAATAACATTCTAACCTTGGATTGCTGCGAATTATTAATAGCAGCATCTTCTTCCGAAAAGTCTTCAAAATTGTCAAAGAGTTCATTAGACTCTATCGTCTGCTTATGCACCAGGGGACTTGAAGACCTTTTTGGGAGAACGAAATCGTTCATTTCGGAATCGGTCGAACATACAGAAGGAATTGCACTACAAGGCAATAAACTGTCTAGATCATCGTCAGTAAGTATATCCAGTGCTAAAAATTAATATTTAATAGTATCCTGAAAATAGTAAGGATCAATATTCGGATAGTTTTGTAACAATAGCAAGAAGCAAGCATTAACATAATTACTAAGTGTAGAATCTAGTAATAAATTAGCAAATGTCATTTTTAATTCGTAGCAATTTGTAAGTATAAAATTCTGGAGCGAAATTTAATGCATTACCTTTAAGTTGAGATTCACTGGGCAACAGAGAATTGTCTGTAGAATATTCATCGTTATCTTCATCAAGCTGTCGTAGTTCTGTTACTAAAGCTGATTCGAACCGATGATCAACATCCTCCTCTGGCAGAATTGATTTATAATACGAAAATCCTTAAATGAAAAAAAAGAATATTCATGAATAATTAATATAGTCAAAATGGAATTTTACAAAAAGTGCAATGTAATTGTTATTTAGTAAAACGCATAATACATGGTATGAGTAAATCGTGTTTTTAATTACATTTTCCTGCTAATTTAGTGTTTCAAAATAATCTGTTTGCGAATTAAGAAACACATTTCGAGGGGCTACGAGATCATTAGGCTGCGTTTGGACTACGTGATTGGTAGCAAGAGCAGTTACAAATCACGTCACATCTCGGCTGGTTAGACGTGCGATTCTACCAAAATGTGACAGGTAACGAGTGACCAATCACATAGGCTAACCGTAGTCTTAAGAAGCAACTACAGTAAATTCCCAGAACCTCAATGAGAAGATCCAAGTGACAAAATGGTAAAGAGCTCCAAAAAGTCCATTGGGCTATGATGAGAACGCGTGTGCATAAAAAATATTCACAATTAAAGCCCAAGCCCACCAATTAGCATTGTAAAGGCATTTTAAAGGACAAGTTACAGTTAATCGTGGGGTCTTTTCACAGCAGCCAAAATGACAACGTCTGAACCACCGCGCTGCCTGTTATCCTGTTCCATGAACATTTTCTTTTAAAATGAGGTCAAGATTTTAGCCAAAATGCTGTTGCAACATTCTCAAAAATGTTGTACTTCCGAGGGCAACGTAACATTTCGATAATGTGAATTGGACAATCAAATAGCGATTCACTGCCGCGAAAAATTAAAGCACAATTGTAGTAAAAAATTAACGCAACGCTAATTTGCATGCTTCTACAGAATGGTTGCCCTATTATTCCAGATGTCTATCCACTGTTTGATGAATGCTAAATATCTAAAAATGTGTTGTAACACCCTGTTGAAAAATCGATATATAGCTCTATAAGCTGAATTCGTTACCAATATTTAATATACAATGCAGTACGCGTAATATCAACCACTTATTACATCTAAAAATCTTGCAAATACATACACTTGCTTCTAGAGAAAAACGTTTATTAGCAATTATAAATGTTTGCAATAGCGATCTACTTGATAATACGCAAACATTGCTATTAAACAAATTGCTAGTGTGCATGTCGCACTGTAAATGTATATAAACTTAACAGGACTATTTCACAATTAATTGAAATATAGGCTTTTACAAATTAGAGGAAGGAGTACTTGCATTTATTAACCTTTGAAAACAAATCGAATTTATACATATATATATATATATATATATATATAAATCCATCAGTAATGTTACCTTTGTCAACTAAAGCCACAATTGATTCAAAGCAGACGTCTATGAAATCTTGTATTGTGGAAAAATACGAACTTCCTCCAAAATAACAAAATGCTGAGAAAATAAATGCAGAGACAACTAAAACCAAAATATGTTATACATATACAAAAACTACATGTCATGAATAAATCATACAAACTTTTATAATGTTTGAAAGCTCTATTAATCAAGGTCTAAGAAACAATGTCGTTCAACATTATAAATATAAGTATTTGGCAAGAGCGCACCCATTATTTTTTATTGGGCCAGTTGCGTATTTAAAGTAAGAGTGCAGACCTTCCCCAAATAGTGGAAAAATCACAAAGTTGACCTAAGTCTAATATTCAATAGACGGAAATTTTGAACAGTGGAATAAGACCCGTTACTTAGTTTGAGAAAAGTGACATCAAACACTTAAATAAAATCATTTTGAATACTATGCTCATAATATTTAATGCAATCAAGAAATTTCTAGTGATTTACCATTGTAGTAAGCAAGGATTAGAAGTTTACTGACTCATGTCTTCATGTACAATTTATTCCAAAACTGGAAGCATGAGCCATACTATCGGAAGACAGTTTGAAACTGAGACCCCCCTCCCCAATAAAAAAATCTGGATACGTTCGTGGGAGGGAATCTGATTCCTTTTACAAAATATGAAACTCTCATTTTGGAAATTAAATGGACATGGATAGGCATGCGCAAGAAAAACTAACCTTGCTAACTACAATGGAAAATAGCTGTAAATTCTTACTATTATGATAGTGCTCTCAATTCATCTTTCTACAGTCAGAGTGCAGCTTCTATTCTATAGGACAACATTCATTCCATAGCTATATATTTCACAGATTGGGGTTAGATCTGGACCCCCTCTAAATACACGTATGGGACTATGTTACCGTCAGACATAACTGCACATTATGTATGATTTAGTTTATATTTTTGTAGGTTTCTAAAAGTTATCAGGTTGTCTTGAATAAACAAAGTATGTAGGGATCGTTTAAGATAAAACCATATTTTGTTTCGTTTTCAAATTGGTGAAGCGAGAACAATTTGAAAATAATTGAAATATTTTTTTTCATTAACCTATACAGGGTGTTTCAAAAAAGCGGGCAGAAACTAAATGAGTGTTGTTTACAGTTAATTGTATTAAATTAAATGAATCATTTGACACAATGTAGTATATAATCAGGGCATTTTATTCATGCAAATAGATTTGGTTTTATTTGTTTATTTTACGTAGAGATGGACACACATACAATGGTGAATTTAGTACGTTGTAATCAAAGAAAGTTCTCATTGGCATAGTTTGTAGATTTGAGAAAATTGGAATGTTAATGCAGTGCATGTTGGTGGAAGGCCATCAATCATAAGCAATACTGAAACAATTAGACAAGTTGTCAATGCGAAGGATAAGATTGAGAATGCAAATAAATTATGAATATCCTCTCTGCGGACAATACCACAGGAAAGCCATGTCAGCATATCCTCAGTATGTCTCAGTATATTGAAATACAAGTTGAATCAGCGAAAACACAAGATATTAGTCCTGCATGAGCTACTGGATACGGATAATGTTGCTACAATGAAATTTGCAGGGATGTTTATGGAAAAATTGCTTCCTTGCATTGATTTTATTTTGTGGAGCGACGGGGCACATTTTTATGTGCATGGCGTTGTTACAACCCGAAATGCATTCACATAGGCAGATACTAACCCCACAAAAATATATTACCAAGCCATTGCACTCTGAAAAAGTGAGGGTGTGGAATTTTCTAAAAAAATTATAATTCCTGTTAATTTTTTTGAGAGTGCCACCCTGGATGCTGATGAGTATTTGAAAATTCTCCAAAAATATCTGGTTCCATTTTTTAAACACCACACATCAAAGCAAATGTGACAACTTTTCTGAGAAACACCTTCTTCGAGCAGCGCAAAATCAGCAGATTTCATGAGAACAAGTAGCCCCCTAGGTCACTCAATTTGTCGCCAGTAGACGTCTGGTATTGTGGAGAGCAAAAACGAAGCGTTTATCAGACAGGAATACCAAAGACGAAAGGTGAATTGAGGGATAGAATTCGTTCCGCATCACAACGATTTAGGCTTGCTGATGTTGCTTTGGCAATTGCCAAGTTTTCGGACCGCCTGGCATATGTTATGGCTCAAATGGCAATCATTTCGAACATGTATTATAAATGCCCTATCTATCGATTGTTTAAAAACATTTTGTTGTTTTTATTGTCGTTCAATAAATAATTGTTTTGAAGCACTTTCTGTCCGCTGTTTTGAAACACCCCATATATATATATATATATATATATATATATAA
>CABFPE010000004.1:806090-816238 GCA_900660155.1 Hofstenia miamia | reverse complement strand
ATATATATATATATATATATATATATATAATTTGACGATAAATTGAAACAAGCTCTTGATCGAATTCCTTGGAAGCTAAATATATAAATTCAAAATTGATGCTTAACAAAATTAATTTACTAATAAAAAATACCCACCCAAAATGTAAAGCAATGCTTTAAGGCCAATGTATGAATCAAGAAAATAGATACTAGCAAAAAACATTCCTGCTGTAACTCGACTCTAAATATAAAACGTAGAACATTTCGAAATTTATAATATAATAAACAAACATTACGTAATTGTCCACGTATGAATATTGAAATAATAAACACGTGTTATTAATATATTACACGGAATGTATTACTAGTCTTCCGCTGAATTTCGAGGGCGCTGAATTTACCAGTGCAGATATTGGTTTGAAAAAACTTGTTCACATGCTTAGCTTTATAATTACTAAATGTTTTAACGTTTACCACTACAAATTATAACTTAATGGAACAACTCTAAGTATGAAGCAAATGAGGCATATTTACAATGAAAAAAATTTACCAAAAAAACAAACGTATTAATTGCAATGATCGAGCGTTACTTTATTGATTACTATCAAAACACACGTTTTGAGAAAGTCAGTAAGTAAAACATAATTATTTTGGACTAGGCATTGTTTTATGAAACTAAAACTAAAACATTTAGTATTAATAGTAAAACTATCATCACTACTTACAGTGGGATTATTTGTCGTAATTAAGAAAAATAATGATAAATTTGAATACATTGAAAGCCTAATCCGAACCCAAACACTGCTCACTCAATAGGATTACATCACATCCTTCATTTCAGAAAGGAATCGGATCCAAAACTTTAAAATCCAATCCGGATAGGCATTTTTGAATTTTTTTGTATTTTAGATCCAAAACGAATCCAAATTTAAATTAATTATTCCAACAATAAATTAATACGGAGTTAAAATATATCTTTGTTTTCTTCCAATTGCGAATAAAATACTTCAAGTGTTTAGATATAGATTATTAATATACGATCCGACCCGAGATTCGGTTCGATTCCATCTCTGTTTTAAAAACGTTAGGACAAATGAAAATTATGAAGGAATGATATATGTATATGAAAGAAATACGTACCAAAATGAATGAAAACTTTTTAAGCTTGCAATAAGAAATTGAGATTTGATCAAGGGTGTCAGATGAAGAATAAAGTAAAGTAATGGCTGCTGAGATTTCGTTATTGGTGTATTTACTAAAGAAAACATTGTTGTTACTCTATGATTTCGTCGAACTAAGTAGCTTTACAAGGTAAAAATGAATGTTCGAGTATAAATCCGCATTCGACTTAATTCTAATAAATAATTTAATCAAAATTAAAAACACACATATGTACAAAAGCATTGAGAATAAATTCTTGAAGAATATTTTCATTGATTAAAGTAATAACTTTGATTTTTAGTCCCAGAACCCAAATTCTGTGTTAATTTTAACAGACATTAGATTTCACCTTTTAAAAAGCTTCTGAAATAATCTTCACAGATACACGGGATATGAAAACAATTAATAACATCCAAAATATTGATATTCAAAATCTGTAAAAATCAAAAACTTTGCATCAAAACTAGCGAGAGAAAGGAATCTTTTTAAACGTGGATTTCAACATCATAGTCTGTGAGTACATTTGTACGAAATGTTTTAATATAGCTTTTCTTTGTATTACAAAGTATAAATATTTATGAAAATATTCCGAGCAAACTTCACTGGGGAAGGAACTAAACCTTTGCCAAACCTTGTAAAGTACTTGTCAAGCATAGTGGTGCAATAATCTACTACAAATCTGTATATATTACATTCTAAAACTGTATTAAATCTTACAATTTTCTAAAACGTAGGAAAGTATTAGACATCAAAGTTTAAATACTTGAACTGTGGCTCGCAGCTGTCGTAATGACACAATATTTCGTCTAGCGCACATATAAATTTTGATTAAATGCGGTCTGGTAATCGTCAATAACAAAGTTGAATACAAAAACGGAAACGGCGAACACAAAACTTGTTTTATATCAGAAAAAAAAGTTACATATGTGTATTACGAAAATAATTTGAAATTATGTAAAAATACACAGGCCACTGAATTAATCCAGATTAAAGATATTTCAAAAATACCTTGAGCAAAGCGAAGAAATTTTCGAGATACATGGCTCAGCTTTTGATTTAAGAAACTCTAAATAAAATTGATTTAGCAAATTCCAAGAAAACATTTATAAGTTAAAGTAATTTTTAAATAATTCTAACAACATAAACACTTTTATGGTAGACAAATTCCGCGAAAAACAAAATATCGCTTTGGCATAAATATATAATTTTTTTAAATATAAATATTTAAAACTTACTTTGCACAAATGAAAACCGAATGAGTTTGGTATATAAAACATAGCTTGCATTAGATAACGAGAGTACAAGCCCAACAGTAGAAATAGCTTGAATATAACTGATATTCTCAAAAACTTTCGACCTAAACGTAGAAGATTAGTGGTTTGATAATTAACATAATTCTAACAAATTATGTGGCACAAATTATGACAAAAATTGATACAATTCATACAAAATGAAACTAAACACCACAAAACACCTACAGGGTTCGGTGAGACAAGAACAGTATTAGCATTAGTTAGAAAAAATTATTCAGTTAACCGATGGTGATACAAATGGCGACATGAAATCGTCTGGTCAAATGCTAGTCTGCCAATGCGAAAAAGCAACGAAAATTGTGAGAAACAATACTTCTAGATTTTGAATGAAAAATTGCGAAAAAGATATAGTCAATGAAAAAATCCATGATACAATTTATAAAACTTTGCGAAGTAATGATATTACTAGTGTACAAGAAAGTCAATAACAATACTTTTTAAAGAAACTAGATGGAAGAGGGAAGCCTGCAGCTAGAGCAGGTGAAGATGCAGCAAAATTATGGGAGAGTGAGCATATGAGGGAAACGAGGAGCCAGACATGGAAATTGAGCAGATGAAGACAAAGATCAGACACTTACAAAACTTACCAAAATATAAAAAACTGCGTAATAAAAATCATATTAATATTTCAAAGTGAAAACTTTTAAAACACAATGAACATTAAGTTTTTATTAATAACAGTTGTTACTTTACAATATTTTTACAATGTCCATTAAATTTAATTAAGCAATTGCAATGTGACCGCAGTGCAAGCGAAACCTGGTTAATAAAATATATTCTATATGTACATATACTTTATTTGTTAAGTAATTCTGACTAGAAATATGAAATGAAACATACCAATAGAAAAGATTGATAAAAATGAATAGTAGCGCGGACCTTCCAGGACAGCGATAATTAAACAAACGTATTAACTGAACACTGAAATATTGTGAATTGCTGCATTTCCATTCTGGATGCAGGTTCATCTAAAATACCTGTTTTAAGCAAGTGCTTTGTAAAATTGAAGTCGTTGTAAAGTTGTAAAAGTAAGTATTGCAATCAAAAGCTAAATATTTACAAATTAAATAGTTTGAAATAATAAATTACTAAGTATTTTAAAGTCTGCTCATTTTTAACAGTATTAACTGCATTAGTAAAAGAATGCAGTGAATGTAAAATACTGTCTAAAGTTGTAAATCCACTTGCAAAATTTATTCGATCTGTAAATGCACTCATCGATTTTTGAATTATCGTCAGCACACAATGCATGAACAAATGAATGCTTCTATGTTTCAGCAAAAGTTATTTAAAAAATCTGTTCAATGCTGTTAGCAATGGAATGGCAATTAATGTTAAAAAAACGGACATAACGCAATGAGATTTTTACTGTAATTAGAATTGATGACAATTCGGTAAAAATGATATTTTAAAAATCACTGTAAAAGAATTCCGTTCCGAGGAAATGTGAATGAATTATTATTGAAACAAAATTCACAGACTAAGCAATAAAAATTAATAGAGATCACGATTGGCTAGCTTGAATTTATATTTTTTACTATAAAATATTAGCTTTTTATGCAATAAAATGTTTGTTTTCGTTGGGGTTAGAGCTTAGTTTTAAATTGTCAGAAACTTTTCTTCAAATTTCCGAATGGAAACAACTAAAACTGTGCTACAATTGACACTATAACAACTTACACTTTTGACGCAAAATATATGTACAGGGTAAGCCATAAGTAACTTGATATTTTAATTAGCCACAAAAATAAAAATAAAAACAACCACAAAGTCAAAGTATATTTTTTATAATGATCAATACATGGGATTTATAAAAGTTAAATTAAATGTTCAATCGCGCCGCCATTGTTTGCAATAACCATTTCACATCTTTTTTGCAAATTTTCTACTGAGCGGCGAAGTTCATCAACGGATATTTCATCGATTTCTTTAATGATCTTTTGTTTCAAGTCATCTAAATCATTGGCCCGATATGAATGAAAAACTCGTGCCTTTAAAGTTCCCCACAGGTAGAAATCTAAAGGCGATAAATCAGGCGACCTGGGAGGCCATGGAACTCCGTAGCCTCTTCCTATCACACGATTTTCTGGAAGCTGACTTGAGATAAAATCACGAGCTAAGACCGAAAAGTGAGGAGGCGCTCCATCATGTTGGAAGATAACAGATCGCATTTTACGTTTTCTTTTTAACTCAGGAAAAACCGAATCCTTTAAAAGGTTTGTATAATTTTCCTGGTTTACAGTTTTATCAAAAAATACCGGTGTAAGTTTGTATCTAGCACTAAAAGCCATCCACACACAAACTTTTTGAGGATGTAGTGATTTTTGCATGTTACGATGCGGATTTTCAAATGACCAAATAACACAATTGTGTCGATTTACCAATCCATCAAGAGAAAAATAGGCTTCGTCAGACCAAACAATGTCATGCACTAACTCAGGGTTGTCAAGCACCCATTTGCAAAATTCCAGTCTTTTTGGTTTGTCTTCTGCAGTTATTGATTGTAGAAGGGATATCTTATAAGGGTTCATACCACATGAATGTAATACTCGACATACACTTCTTTGTGGAATATTGCAAATTTGACTTACTGAATACGAACTAGCATGACCAAGAACATTTTCAGTCTGTAATTTTTGCATAGTTTCAACCACCTCTTCTTTCCTTTCATCGATTAAAGACGGTCTGCCAGACTTAGGTATGTCATGTAATGATTTTGTTTCATTAAATTTGTTAATCAAATTAGTAATGGCTGTTGTTGAAAAGGGATTCTTCTTCAAGTTCCGCAGTTTTTTGAAAGCTCGCAGCGTTAATGTTGGACTTTCTCCATTTTTGTAAAATAATTTAACAATATCCAGGCGATCATCCAAATTCATTTTGTAGACGTTCGTCACAAATTCTATGATTGGTCAAATTCCGTTTA
The DNA here is from genome assembly GCA_900660155.1 of Hofstenia miamia. Classification (NCBI taxonomy): domain Eukaryota; kingdom Metazoa; phylum Xenacoelomorpha; order Acoela; family Hofsteniidae; genus Hofstenia; species Hofstenia miamia. The sequence continues at coordinate 810,860 of CABFPE010000004.1, read as the reverse complement.
CCTAAATAATGATGAAATATTTCGTCACAAATTCTATGATTGGTCAATAATAATGATGAAATATTTCGTCACAAATTCTGTGATTGTTCAATTTTATACTAACCTACAATCTCAAGTTACTTATGGCTTACCCTGTATATACAGCATGAAAATATGTAAAAATGTTACAATTGAATGTATAACAATAATCAAGAGTTATTGTGTTTTTAATATATTTTGTTGTACAATTTTGTTTCGTTTAGTCCCTTACTGCCGTTTCTAGTTTTAGTACATAGCAAATGTAATGTACTTTAGTTTATTCGAAAAGTACGTATTTTAGTGGGATTTTGCAAAATATGCTATTTTATAGCATAATATCGCAGGAATGATTGTAGCCTTATTTCTATATTAAATTAGGCTATTTGCCCTAATTTTTCGATTTAAGTTCGATGTGATAGCTTGAAGATAAAGCTTATCTCAATACAACAAATATGTATTGTACTGAAATATTTTACACTGCATCAGCAACAACACAACTTAGATAAAAAAATTCATAAGCCACCTCCAATATTTATAGATCACTCCTAGTGAAAAATATTTACTCACATTAAACGCATTTATGAAATGGCTCATGCAAGTAGTCATTTAATGAAAACGACTTCCCCTTTCTCAATTCAGGACAAAATGAAAAAGCCGAATTAAGGAATTTTTATATATTGACTGTCAAGGCAGAGACGCCGGAAGCGATTCAACATTGAGGGAGCAAAACCTGAAAACACCAAATTCTCCAGCAAAATTTTTAAGGGTAGTTGTTTTTTCCGTGGGCGTAGGATCGTCTGATTATCTGAACATTAGATACGGACAGCATTTGAATGTGTTTACAAAAATTGTATTTCTCATTGGAAAAAATCAAATTTTATATACTTTAAGCACATGAATACTTTTAGCACAAAACGCCATCAATACATGAGTGCGCACAAACCAAAAATCGTCTACCTATATTTTTATAGAACCCTTCAACAAATCCTCACAAATCAGTATATATATTTACTGGTTTTGGAATAATTTTTTAAATCAACAGTGTTAGTTCTTGTCCATGTTGATATTTTACAAGCAAACTGCACATAATCAAAGGTGCACAGAGGACGTAGACTAGAACATGAGGATTGGATTTGGAAACCTGAACACATGATTATGTGAATTTCCTATAGGTTAAATATCAATGCGGGTATGCGTTTGGTGTGAAAATGTGTTCTGCTTAAATAATTGGTTTTCTGAACACTTCAATAACATAAATTGTATACTTGAGTAAGAATTTTAATATATGTGCAGATATAGATGCAAAACGGCCAATTATATCATTAATAGGAGACAAATTCTGAGATTTCGAATCAAGATAATTCCTATTAACGATCTTGACATAAAATTGACCATCCACATTTTCGTACACACTATATTTTTTTTTCAAAAACAAAGAAGCGTGCCACTGCTTATTTAGCGGTAAACCGTCATCGACGTATATCTGCACTATAATGAAAAGATTATGTGCGCACACATCAACAAATCAACAAAAATTGCAAATCATATTTGTCATCAATATATATTGGATGTAAGAGATTTTAGACAGAATATGCGCATCTTGTGTTCAAGAACAGTTATCACTAAGTTATACAGCGACAGATACACGAATACATTGATTATAGGGTAGCTGAGTCAATTGATTCTAGATATTTTTACATTGTTGAAGTATTAAGAAAATTTCAAATTACTCCCATAAATATTTATCAGAGAATCAGGGGGCTAAAGCTAATAGCGTGAACCACTAACTTCGACTAGTTTTTTCGTTAAAAACGCCACCTAAACCTATTCAATGCTGTTTGCAGACTTCGCAATATAGCCTTTCTAAATTACGTGGATTTAGTAGTTATACAAAGCACCCCAATGCAAATGCTGAGATGGCGACTGTCATCTTTGCAATTCCACTGTCGGCATCACTGTGTCAAGGTATGTGAACATGTAGGCTTCTGAAAGTGATTTGCTTGTTTCTAAATAACAGTTCTTCTTTCTTACTAATTAATGCAATATATTGATTGTGCACTGACCATTATGCATTCAAGTGAGCCTTCCTACTTGAGTTTATAGAAGAAGAAAAAGAAGAAGAGGAACAAGAAGAAACGCATATTGCCACTTTAATACAAAATTAGAGATCACCAGACATGATTGGAGTTAAAAAAAGTAGTAATGTTCGGGAAGAACTGTCGCCTACACAGCTTAAGCTTGGTTCTTGCGATTTGATATCTTCCAGATGGCCTGATAGAGGGAATAAAGATATGGAGGTGATGATTGTCCTGACCTATTCTTTTAAAAAGATTTTCACATAGATATTCCCTGCGCTTGACGATAGAAACGAGGGGACGGCCAATTATTTTTGCAGCTGAGTTCAGTATCATCTGCATTCTCCCAGTAATAGTGGCTCCGACACCTGTGAACAATGGAGCACAGTAATAAAAATTGGATAGGACTTTACTTTCAAGGATACTATTTAATTCTTGTGCATTTAATATTGGTTTAAGACATCTAAGAATAGTGAGACTGCAGGACGCTTTTTAATTCTACTCTCGACATCAGCTTGCCAGGATAAATTATAGTCTATAGCAACACCAAGAATTTTGAGGGTGTCTGTCTGCTGTATTTCGTATGGGAGCGACGAAATAACTTTCCTAGTGTTAATAACAGTTTGTTGACTCTTCTTAGAATTAAAATTAAGATTGTTTTGTTCATAAAACATTCATGTCAGTGTTAATATGTTGCGGAATTTTGCGCGGAATTCGAATAATCGAAACGATATCGTCAGCAAATTTGAGCAGTAACCCATGCTCGCCTTTAAGATCACTGATAAAAACAATGAAACGAACGAATTTAATGCAGCATCCTGCCAATATTTTTGTAAACTATTAGCCAAAAATTTGGATAACTTCATAAAATCATAAAACTTGATTTTTCAATGAGATCTAATAATACTTCGAAAAATAACTCACTATAAAATTCTCTAAATATGATATACTACTGGTTCCGTATATTTACAGATGATTTTCACTCTTAAATTAAATTTGAGAAGATTGAAGCACTCTGAAGTTTAACAAAAGACTGGAAAGAAAGTAATAGGATTTATACCCGTTTATTGTTCATTGTTAGCCTTGAATGACGTAATTTTTGCTGAAGGGCCATTGGTGAGTTTCTTGAGCGCAAATTAGTTTCGAAATAGCGGTAAATTTAAATATCGACATTCGGCAAAATCAGAATATTTTTCAAGCTTCACCACCGGTATTTAGAAAGTCATCGTTGTATTTTATAAATAAAGATTTCAGATTTTTAAGCCTTAGTTTATTGTAAAAATAATCTGTCTCTGTGCTGCGAACAGTTAAATATCTAAAATTATATTTGATAAATTCCATTATTTCAAATGTAAGGACCAAAATTTAGTATGTTTCAAAATTAATTATGGCATTACATTTCTGAATATTCTAAATTGATAGTGCTGTTATGAAGAATATCTTAAACCAATCCATCGTTAGATAAAGCGGAGGTAATCTGTAGAAACCCAAAAGTATAATTATCAGTTGAATGAATTAATGCCCACTTTGATTTACTTTTCTTTAATTCTATATTATACTCTGTCTACATTATTGGTTGTTCACAAATATACTTTAAACAACGTTCAGTAACAAGGGAATGGGCAGCATGTTGTAATCGGGTTTTACTGCAAAGTCTAATTGCTAAGCAGGAAGGCTATAGCCCCTCCACTATTCTTGATGCTATTTTATATTTTTTAAGAACCATTTACATGAGCTCATATTTATTAATTAATTATAATATAGAAAGTAATATTGTAACTCATCAAAGAAAATCAATGAGATGCAATCAAGCCATGATGACAGCATTTAGTAAGGCACAGTACACAACGCGAAATTTTATTCCTTTACTGATTTGTTAGTTTACCATATTAAATGTTTCGTGTTTTAAGGTCTTGGCTCGAGCCACCCCACTTCTTATGGCCTCGAGAAAACCCGGATTTATTTTCACTTGTAATATTTCGACCCAGAGCAAAATTTGCCATGAATGATCTGTGGAAATTATATTGCTTTTACTGTCGATCGTTAGTAATTACACCAAAACGATCACCATGTCATTGCTTTCCCCACAAAGTTAGACTTAATCCAATATTTTAATCGCCAACCTATCTAATCGCGGGACTTTTACCCAGTTGTTACATTATGTTGATAACCTTTATAAATGCAACGACAATGTTGAATTTTACTGTGTTTACTTTGACAGTGTTTCTCATAAATTGCTTCTCACCAAACTTGGAAAATATGGTTTTGATTCTGCTTTTGTCGAGCTTATTTCTTCTTATCTCTCTGATCGGACACAAAAAGTTCGTGTTAATTTCACGCTTTCCGAGTCTATCCCTGTTTACAGTGGAGTTCCCCAGGGGAGTGTGTTGGGGCCTCTTTTGTTTTTAATTTTTATAAACGATCTACCAGATAGTGTGTTATTTTCGACATGTCATCCTTTTGCGGACGATCTGAAACTTTTCAACGAGAGTGACCCACATAGTTTACAGATGGACATTGATAGTTTTTGTCTTTGGGGCATGTCTAATGGCCTTGCTTTTCATCCTGACAAAACTCAACTCTTGTCTAATGGTAGTTATGAACTTTTTATGGGCGATTCTAATATAACGAAAAGCTCTTTTGTCAAAGATTTGGGTGTATTTATTGATATTGGCTT
>CABFPE010000004.1:776264-806006 GCA_900660155.1 Hofstenia miamia | reverse complement strand
TGAAAGTAAAATCTGCTACTAGAAGCCTCTTTAGAATTCGGAGAAGTATTCCTTACAATGCTCCTGTCTCTTGCAAGAAGAATATCTATATCGCGTGTATTAGATCAATTATTTTGTACAACTCTGTAGTTTGGAACGCTAGTGTATCCGCCTTAAGAACAATAGCAAATCTGCAGAAGAAATGTGTCAAATGGATTTCGAACTATTATGAAGATTATTCTAGTTCACTTATCAATCTTCACTTGTTACCTATTTGTTATCAAATTATTGTTAACGACCTTTTACTTTTTTCAAAACTTCTGAGAGATACTTACGATTTTGATATTTATAAATTTATCAGTCTTTCGGAGCGCCGATTGGGGACCAGATCTACTGGCAAGAGCGTGTTTAGGGTCGATTGTGTGAGGAAGAATACAAGTTATTTTGTTCGTGTCTGCGATAATGCAAACTTTTTATCCACCCGGTATAACATTAATTTTAAAAATAACTCAATCTCTTTCATCAAAAACTTCTTGGAAAGCCTTCTATTCGAGAAAACGCCCATCTCAATTCTTGAAAACTCGTGCACCTTCTATCTGAAATGTAGATGTACAAACTGTCGGACATGATTTTATTTTATTCTCAATCCTGTAATTACATTAGTAATTTAGTGTAGTAGTAGTAGTAGTAGTAGTAGTAGTAGTAGTAGAAAACAAGATTTGATCTATTTTTAAATAACATACTTTTTGTCTATGACTTAACTCGCTTTAAGGAAGATTTATGAACTCACATTCTTTAATAATTCAAAATAAATCAAAATAAGAAGAGGCCGGGGCAGATTTTAAAGGTTTTTCAACATTTAAAAATTTGTACATAAAAACACGTAGCTTGAATACGTGAAACAAAAAATTGGTCATTTATACGTTTAGGATGATAAAATAGAAAGTTTTTTATTACGCTTTGGCTTTTGTATGATTTTCTTATGGCGTTTCAACCTGGTTTAAACAAGTTATCCTTTTTTTCAACAAGAATTAAGAATACTAGGTTAACCTAAAACTGCAAAACAATCCAATTTTAAATTAATCAGATTTATCATAAATGCATGTAGAATCCTAGTTAATGCAAAAATAAATATTAGCAAAGGTTTACTTGCTAGCGCACCCTTAATATTCCCAACAAGAGCAAGTACAACACTAAATGTAACTACTGCGGAGATATTCCTCGTGGAGGGATGGGTTGGAACAGGAAGAAATTCATGATATAGCCTCATTCATATGAATGCCCATCTGCATGATCACTAATGACTAGGCCCTACCTTCCCTGTGCACCGGCCGCACGGTTATGCTCGCAAATCATTAGAAGACTCTGCTTTTACGAATATATTAAACAAAGCATTGTAGAAAATTTTTCTTTAAAAATATTTAAGGCAAGAAATTACTGAACCGGGTGAACAAATATTAGCCCTCTCAAAAAATTTTGCCCCTTACGGCCCTTTTAAGGTGGGATTCAAAATGATTTATATATATATATATATATATATATAATAGTGATTTCTATTTATGTTTCTTTTATTTAAAATTTCAAATCTAAAGCTTCCACAATGTTACAATTATTTTTTAAAAAATTGATATTTTTTTGATATAAGCATATAAGTATTTTTAATCAAGTTCGAAACAAAAGTTTCTCACGAAGTCATTCGCTAATCAAAATGATTTATATATATATATATATATATATATAATAGTGATTTCTATTTATGTTTCTTTTATTTAAAATTTCAAATCTAAAGCTTCCACAATGTTACAATTATTTTTTAAAAAATTGATATTTTTTTGATATAAGCATATAAGTATTTTTAATCAAGTTCGAAACAAAAGTTTCTCACGAAGTCATTCGCTATTTTTTATACTCTGTAACAGTAGCGTAGACAAAATAAAAATCAGGAGGGGAGAATCATTTCCTGAAGGGGCAATAAACTGATTCAATTAACAATTTGAAAAAAAGTGCAGTACGTTATTGTTTTGCAAAATATTTAGTATATATTGTGTATGTGAGGCTTGATTTTTGATTTTATGCAAAAATTTGTCTTAATTTAATAGTTGCATAATTGTACAAGAAAGAGTGCTTAACAGTAAAAAATCATTTAAGGCCGTCAAGGCGCCGAAGTTTAGAACAAAAAATTTTCACAATATTTTCTCTGTTTAACTCCTCTGTGAGTCCTTTTTCAAAAGAAAGAAATGCTAGTTGTTTTAAACGATTTGTTCCCATCGATTTTCGAAATTCCGTCGTTACACGGTTTACAGTGCTAAAAAGTCTCTCAATGGCAACTCATGTTTGTCCAATTGCAATAATTGCAGAAATTAACAGCCAAAAATATTAAAAGTTGATACAGAAAATCAACGCAAATGGGAAAACAGAAGCTATTCAATTATTGCGCGCATCAAAATCTGAACAAAATATACAAGTTTTAGCGAAATATCAGAATAGAGAATTATTTATTTAGGAATATCATTATTTTAGCTGTTTTTAAATGTCACAGTATTGATATTTTAAAAGTTTTGCATACCTTCGACTTGTATTGAATATCCAAGTCTCAACATTCAACAATCACCAATCTATTAAAAGTGGATCATATAAAAATTACAAGCTGCTCTAATCTATATGACGTTGGGGTCGCAGGGGTGCTTTTTTGGGTTGATGCAAATGCGTATAAATCTGATCTTAGATGCCCGAAGCAGTAGCTTTACAACGAGGCTTGGATTCCACCAAATTGCTGCAATATCCATCCAAAATTTCGCACCAATAAAGCTTGATTTGTTCAACCAAGTCCTTAACTGATGTTGGATTCTTTGGAGCCATCTTTTTCTTAATCTCTATCCTGCAATTTTCCATATAATTAAGATAAGATGAGTTAGAAGACCACCCTTCAAAGATTCTATTCGTTGTCACACCCCACTTTAATCACTTATAATAACACGAATAACACCACAGTGTGGTATTTTCTTAAATTCATTCAATATTCATACTAAAAATTGATTCTAATTTGAAGGCAAATCTGGCCTATTTGGAGAAATGCGATGTTCTCAATGTAAGGGTACATTTTGAGGGAAAATATCAATTCATAACGAATTTAAATTCTTCACATAACATGCTTTGAGACAGAGAAATATGTGTAAACCAATGAGTGAAATATATAGCCAACACATCATTTGTTGAATACGTGCTTGCAAATTGAAATAAGCATTTGTTTTATTGGTTTTCACGTGCATCATCGGAGAAATATAAAAGAAAAGCAGAAAACGTTTAGTAATTGTATATATTCTTTGATTCATGCCTATTTATAAATTTAAACAATTTGTAAAAGTAGTGATGCATTTAACGGAAATAGTATCTGTCAACAAGGTGGCGTTTGTAGAGAGCTTTTTCACTTGATCTAATTAAATTTCACGTAGTAGTAATAGTAAACAGTAATCCACGTTAACAAGAGGCAGGTACACGTTAATTTGTTTGCACATCTATAATATAAATATTGTGCACGAATTGATGAAGTAAATTACTTTGGATTTATCTTTCATTATACAGGTTTGATCGATTAACGTCGGAGCACAAGAGTAGTACTCAGGACCCCAAAGTCATTTATCGTGCTTCTGGTTGGGCTGCCACTTTCCATACAATCATTCGTTCGTGCAGATGTCCTGTTTACGAAATTGTGCTCATAGGTTAAGTCTATGGATAGTTTTTTTACCGTTTTTCTTTCCTATAGATTCATTCACACGTATAACAAATATCAAATAGCTGGATAGCTCAATGTAGGTTAATCTTTTGTTTTAGATCCAAATTCGTAGGGAATAATACGAAAAATTATACATACGAGGTATCTACGAACACCCTTTTATATTACATGTTATTAATTAAGCTATTTATTAAATTAGTTAACTGTGGACATTTCGACATCTTGTTTCTGCTGGCCACATCGATCACTCAGATGTATGTCGGAGTATGTAGTTCTTTATATGTAGGGTTAATTACATGTAGGGAAATTAACAAGCTAGGGCAGTCAGGTTGCGAAGATGCATTTATTACGTACAAATTTTTTATAGGTAAGCAACACTGGGAAACATCTCACTACATTACAACCACAGTCACTGAGAGCTTTCCATGAGTTACCACCATTTGCCTAGTAACTGTTGATCGCTGCAAGAAGTTGATTTATCCTTGAATGCATGGTTCCGCTTGGGGTTTCGGCCCTGTTATCCACTGCTTGTCGATCCAAAAGGAGTCATATTACTATTGCATTACAATTCAGTTGCAACTAGATATTAGACTTTGTAATTAACCATTATAAATCGAGAAGCAGAATTAGTTATTGGAGTCGCGCCCGCTATTAAGGTAACAATTAAGATTGAAAAGAGCTAACTTAAGTCTATCTCAGCCTGGTGTAGATTCTACATTATTATTATCCTTTAACCGCGGCGCTAATCATGGACAGAAAGATATGATTATTGACGATACTTTTATGTCTTGAATATCATATATAGAATTAAAACTGCAGAGCATTGTATTGTTGCAGATTGTCTGAAGTCGCTTGTGGTGTAGTACGATACCCAATCAGGCGTTTTTCAACTGCAACTAAAGAAAAATAGTAATAGTTAAAATGTAATAATTCATGTTATAAATTTCAGAAAACTGAGAATATGTGGTTTTGCTTAATAAAGTGAAACTAATCTAAAGCAGCATAACGAATTTAATGGTGGAGAATATTAGTCGAGTTGGTATGTTTAGCAGTATTCTTTATGCTTCTAGACAACTGAAATTCGCCTCTTAAATTTACGCTCGTATAGTTTGTATCACTGGAAGTTTTGTTTCGATGTTTACGAAGCAACAACTGACACCCCAAAAAAGCAGTTCTGAAAATACGATCAGGGATGGAGCAAATCGAAAGTTTCCTATAATTCACAATTTGAATTATACCATGGTTAAGTTTTTCTGAGATACCGAGATATACTTTGCAAAATTGAAATTAAATACTTTCTTAAACTTCGGATTGAGATGTTTTTCTCGATGACGACAAAATCAGTAGGTTGTTATCCTTGTGAAGAAACCTTGAATTTGTAATGCAACAGTGTTCTACAGCTATCATTATTTAGTAAGATCTGTTGCAGCCATATCGATGAAGAACTTAAAGAACTTTCAACTTCAAGCAAATATCTTGGCTATTAAATGGCTTTCGTATGATCGTTTGTTGATTAAAAAATACATTTCCATCTAGTAAACACCTAGGAAACGATTTCAACAATGTTGTTTTTTCGTGTTTATTGCATCAATTTAATTATGTAATGTCACTTGTAAACATTTTTGTTCAATTGGTAGTCCGCAATGCCATTGGTTAATTTTGAGTAGCCTTTCTACAATCAGACTTCTATTTAAATTTTAGAATTAATTATTGCCTCCTTCATTAACCAAAATTGAATTATGGCAAAAAAGGCTGCAATGTTCCAAAATGCTAGTATGACTGCCAAATGCAGGGAAGCCATAGAATTTTTAAATAATGAATTTTGGTTCACTTAATTTGGTTTTTAATATCACTTCGGTGTTTTACCGAAAATTATAACAACCGAAATAAAAGAGAATTGCAGCTCATGTCCATTTCCGTATTGGGCATTTTTTACTTGTAAATTTATTAGAAATTGTAATGATCATTTTTATTTGTCAATATGTATAAAGATTAAGAATATTATTGCAAGCGGCAAGTTAGTTTAGGCATGGCATGCCACTGAAGAGCACGTCCTTTACATATTTCCATAACTATTTTGTATGCATGTAGTATTTATACGTTTTCTATACATTTTAGAATGGAAAATCTTGATGCATCAAACGATGTAGTTTGTGAAATTCGTAGTAAATTCGCAAAGCTTACTAAGCTCCCTACTATAGCTGAACGTCGCGATTTAATAATTAATATCTCTACTAGCATTATGGCTTTGATTGAGAAGCAATCACAGAATCGTCATTACAATTTTCAAGAACTAGCAGCTGATTTGTGGAATATGGCTGTTTCTCATAAAGCCATGTCATTTGTTGATTCTGAAACCATTGTTTTGGAGCGTGTTACTGCACTTAGGTTAGCATTTTGTGTTACAAATGATGCTTTGAACGAAACAGTTGTCAAAAGACAAATTGTTATGTCTCAAAAAGTTTTAAGATCAATATTAGAGCTTCCTGATCCAACAATATATTTGAAAGAAATACCCGAAACCATTAAAATGGGAAAGTCGGCTTTATCAATCCTTCAAGACAAATTAGCTCGCGTTGTTAATAGTGTTACAAAATCCGAGAAGCTCGCCAATATTGATAAGGATTTGTTTTTATTCAGTGTTTTTCAAGCAGAATTTGATCTTATTAACAACCCTGAAGCGAATGTAGTGCAAGTTTTCAAATTGATTTCAAGTCGACTGGCTGAATTCCCAGAAATTGCCAAGATATATTTTAAATTCACTCGTTTGCGTGCCATGAATCTCCTTAAAGCTAGTTTGTTTTTCGTATATTTATGTGATTCTTCCTAAATTTAAATATTTCAATTTGCGTAATTTTGTTGAAAATTTTTTTTGAAGACATTCTTATTCTTCCAATTACAATTTTTAAATTTTTTTTAAGAACACTATTATATAGTTTTCCGGTTTTTCATATTTGATATTTAATGTTTGATGTGTATTTTATAGGTGAAATTGAAAAGTGCATACAATGGTTGAAAGTTGCTTTCGACTTCTTACAATTGCCAATAGATCTTGATGAAGAGCAAAAAAATAAATCGTCTGTATGCATAACACTTGTGCGTTGTTTGCTGCAATTACATCATGTTCAAGAAGCACTGAATTATGCATCATTGGCGGCTGATATCCTAAATGATGCTTCTGCATTAATACTTCTTTTGCAGATTTCAATAACTAATGAGACCGATTACATAGACGTTTTGGATAAATTAAGTAAGATATTTCGTGCTTTATGTATAGATGTATATATTTTTGAGTTATTATTTTATATGTATTAAGAAATTTATTATCGATATGTTTTCATATGATGCGTTTAATTTCGAATTTATAGGCACATAGTGTCTATCACACATTTGTAGTTTGTCCAGATGCATTTATTTATTAGTTTCAACCTCCATTATAATTATAGTTGATCAATCAAATCCTATTCAGATTTTATTTCCTAAGAGTGTCAACAGAAATAATCGCAAGAGCCTCCAAAATGATATATGATCACTTCTTGTTTTTGAGAAGAATTGGGTGAAACATCCTTTAGGAACACTTAATGCTATTAAAAATCGTTATAATATGTCATATTTTGTTTTAATACAACTTGGTTGAATAATAATAAATAATAATAATGAATGACTTTATTAGTCGCTGAGGCAAACACTACAAAAATATAAAAACAAGTCAAGTTTTACGGCAGCGAGGACCGTCACAATAGATAAAGTAGGAGCAGATGGAAGAGTAGGCAAAGTTGGAAAACGGCTCAGCGAAGAGGAAAAACATCAAAAATTCCTTGAAGCTCGGTGGTGGGAAAAGAAATCAATGGCTTTTATATGGTTGAGAGTCAAGATGTAATTAACAGCAATACAAGCACAAATGAAAAGCGAGTGAAGCATGCGGTGTTTCTTGGGACGACGAATAAAGAAAGTAACATCATCAGAACAAGACGGGGGGGCAGTTAGAGATCTTTATTAAATCAAAAGGTTCAAGGTCCAATTTGCGAGAGAGCAAGTGATTGAGCAGGAGGAGATCACAGCAAGTTGACCTCCAAGATGAGGGAGGTCGTTGATAGCAATGAGAAAGAAGAGAACAGCAAACCCGAACCTTGAGGAGCACTACTAGAGACAAGGACAGGAAAAAAAACGGACGAGTTGATTTTGACACACTGACGACGATCTGACGGGTGAGACTAAAAAGTTCGATGAAATTATATCAAAGCCAAGTAGTTTGTCAAGAAGAATAGAATGAGAGAGCTAATCAAAAACCTTTAGAAATGGCAAGAAAAATAATGCAACCAGGATCATTACCATCAGAGTGGAAATAACAGTTTTCAATCAGAGTGAGCAAGTTATTGATGTTAAAACTACCTAGAAGGTTACCATGTTGAAGGAAATAAAGTGACGAATATAACTAAAGACAAGGCCTTAAAGATGATTGACAGCCGAGAAGGAATAGCTATTGGGGTGACTTAAGAGGAGGGAAGCTCATTAGATTTTAACAGCGGAGAGATCCAAGATGTTCTCTAGCAAGGCGGGAAACGCTTAGAGGAGCAAATGTAGGAGAAGAGATGCTTTAATTGGATGGAAAGAGTTGAGGAGGTTCCGTGAATTACAAAAGATGGGATGCCATCAGGATAGCAAGGACCCTACAACTTGCAGGACTTACGCATGAAGGCAATATCCATGGGTGTTGAAGACGATGTCACATTTGCGAATCAGCTGGGAGGTGGCAGGTGGACCTGGACAAAGAGAGACAGGATCAAAGAAATTCGAGGCAACATAGGCATTGAAGGGATCAGCTTTCTCAAGATCTGAGTCAGCAGTAAGAAGGTTCCATTTCAAGCTGGGAGTGTTCAGGTTTGGAATAAAGGGAACGAAATAAAGAATAAAAGTCTTGAAGAGATCCAGATGAGAAGCTGGACAAGCAGAGAGATCTTTTGTCGAGTTCCATGAAGTTGATGACAGCTTCTGTGAGAGAAGAGAATTTCGAAGAGTAGGAAGGACCGGAATGGTGTTTGAAAGATTCGAGTTTATTCAATGAGTGTACAGTAAGGGATGAGAAATAGAAAGGGAGAGAAACACGCTTTTTCCGACGACAAGGAACAAAGGAAGAAATAACTTGGTGAAGGAAGGTGTAACAGTCATCAGCAGAGAGAGTAATTAAAAATGGGGAATGAAGAAAAGAGAGCTACATTTAGGGGTACAAAGTCACTGTTAGATCGAACATATTCAGGAGCAGCTGGACAAGCTGATGAGGTATAGAATTAACAGACGGGTTGAAGCGAAAAAAACGAGTGATCAGACGGTTTAACCTGAACAGGGACCACCGAGGTGTCGAAATGTGATCAGGGTGAGGGCACAAAGCCAAGTCAAAAAGGGAGGAACGGGAAGTAGGTGTAAATACAAATTGTTTAAGAGAGTAGGAAGCAAAAAGATCCAGAACAGCACATTCATAGGCGTCATTAGAGTCAAGTGCATTCCAGCAAACATTAGGAAGGTTGAAGTCACCACAGATGAGGAAGAGAGGGAAATCCAAGTTGACGAGCGAGTGATAGACTGATCATGAAAGTACTCAAGCATGGATGAAAAATCACAATTAGAGTACGAAAAGGACTGTTGGAAGTAGGGTTGTAAACACAGAAACAACATGATCACTGAAAACAACAGCGCATCCGCAACCGAAATCAAAGGGAAAAGAATCAAAGAAGCGGGGATGGATGTCATTAGACCATTAGGGCGATGCATGCGGGAGGGAACTTTAAATGTGGAGTTAAGGTTGTCGATCACGACGGCGGGGACGAAGGCTAACAGATTTGCGCTCAGCATCAGAGAAACGATAGTATTGAATCAAGCGGTCATCTGACCACCCTTCAGGATCCATGAGAGCATGATGAGACTCTTGATTACAGACAATATGAAAGGATGAGAATGGAAAATCCGTACGTTTTGGAATATGAAGGACGTCATCAAATTGGAGTGAGGAGGAACGGAGGTGATCAGCAACATCAGAAGCAGAGTTGGCGAAACGGCCAATTTAGATTTGATCTTTACAAGGGAGATGAGGGAAAGAGCAAATGGGGACATCAGTGAGTTTACAGGAGGAATTAGTATTAAGGATGTGACGAGGGCGATGATAGCGATGAGTCGGGGTGGAACAGACTGTTCAGGGGCAGGCGGCAGCATAAGAAAGGGTGATTGGGATGATTAGGAATAGCGCGTGAGGCGGAAGCACTGTAGGAGAACATTTGAGATTGCATGGACGAGACATCCGAGGTGAGTTTAGCAAGGGAGTCTGAAAAGGAGGCATGACTAAAATCTAATTAATCTGTGTAATAAACAATAAGTTATTTTATGTTTGAAAATTAACTTGGATTTTAATCATATCATTTCTAAAAATGTTTAAAACACTAAAAAATATTTTAAAATTATTTCATTTATGTCTTGATAAAATTTTCTCGAACAGTTGCAGAATTTTAGTCCAATGTTTGTTGTGGTGGAGAACTGCTTGTCTTTCTGATGATTGATGTTCGGGGATTGCAAGCTTATTTGATAGCATTTATCACCATAGTCTTACATTTGAATAAGAAATTTTACATATTTAACTCTCTAAGATCGTTTGCTCACATCTTCATATTTTATAGGTTAGATTTTGGTTGCCTTCGTAATCGGATAGAAAAGTGCAATTTACTTTGAAAAGTTCTTCTGTACAAGGTTCATTTCACGTAACTGACCCACACAATCTCCGCTTCTACGTAGTATTAATAATGGCATCAATTTTATCAAAACAGTTTGCATGACGCATTGCATTATTCGAAGTTTAGGCTTTTATGTATATTACATTCTCGTTCTCCAATAAGTTCAATTTTTGTCAATACATTGTAATTAATTATATACTACTTCAAAGTTCTGTAAAGGTTCCCCACTTTATTTTTCTAGTAAAAATATAAATATTTACATTTTAAAAAATGTATGTCAATTGAGAAAAATTGCTTTAACACTTTCACAAATAAATCCGACGTAATATCGTTTAAGAAAATCTCAAAATCACATTTCGAATTTTTAAATTATAATATGAATGAACTGATTTAATTTCCTACTACCAGTGAGATAGCAAACTCAGAAGAACTCAAATTTAGTTTTTTTTCAACAAAATAAAGGTTACTTTGCTCTATAATCATTTGTATTATATGTAAAGAAAATATTTTTATGAAGTATTCAATTGGAGCCTTTATTGTTTCTGCGCTTTGCCACCTTTCCAACCTTTCTGGTGCTGTCCGCAGATGACTAGTATTGGTTTGATACCAGTTAGGGATGTCTTAGTCTTCTTTTTCTTTGAAGATTTGTTAGCTTATGATGGTTCGGGCTCAGGCTCATCATCGCCATTCGTGATTTCGTCTTAATCGTCATTCTCTGGTACATCATCATTTTCAACATCGTGACGTTAACCCAATAGGCGCCGGATTAAGGCTAATTAAAAAATTCAGGTTTTTTGTTTATAAACTGACTAATTAGGCTCTAAAAGACATATTTTGAAGATTCTAGATGTTTGTGGATATTTCTTATAAATAAAAAATACCGTCCCATTTATGGGATGCTGGTGGAATATGATATATTTTTGTCAATAAAACAAAAATTTGAAATAACTAGTTTATTGCAATAGTTTTACTAGATTAAAGATATATTTAGTAATTGCACTTCCTTTTAAGATAAAATCCAAGACTAGAAAAAAAACTAAGAAAATAACACTCCTTTCAGAATTATAAATAAATGGCAGTATATTCAGCCCACACTTCATTTAGAATGGAAGTCTTGAAAACACTTGTCATGGAGTGGAACCTGACAACGAGTACAAATTCGTTTCGTCTTCTTGCCACATTTAGCACATCTTCGTTGTGTAGCTATTGGTTGCACTAAATGATTTCCCTCATCTAATCTTATAGCCTTACTCACTCTACCTTCAGAAATACTGTTTTTCCATCCCGAACGCTTGCGATTTGAGGAAGATGGTTTAGAGAGGTAACTCAGAACAATTTTCCTATGTGCAGTTAGTAGACTCATTTTCTTATTGCCAGATGCCTCCTGATAAAGGCGCCATGCATTCACTACTGTGACGTCAAGAAACTGAGTAAGTACTGGGAACCACCATTTCTTTCTTCGAATACGTGTCCTATAGAGGGAAATTTGCTTGTCAAGCATATCGACACCTCCCATGCATTGATTGTATTCAGCAATGCATTTGGGCATGTCGACATTTAGGAATTTCTTTTCCTTTTCAGAGAATCTCTTAGCAGTATTAGTTGGGTAGACATAGCTATAATTTGTTGCAGCTGATACTGGTTTGTTGTCATTCCATCTTGTGATTAGTATTTCATTAGCACAATCAAATCTGTAATCAATGGAGCCTCTTTCTTTTTTCCAATCAATCAAAGGACACTTCTTGCAATGATTCTCTCATATAGTACCAGTTGCCTTGAGATGTTTTTCTTTCAGCAAAGACAGAGTTTCAATGCTAGTGAAAAAATTATCAAAAAATAGTTGGTATGATTGATAATTTTTGGGTAAAACTTCTGTCATTTTTTTGACTACTCTCATCCCAAGTGGTTCTTTTCCATCACTATCACCCTTCCCATAGTATGGATCAAAATTATAAATGTACCCATTGGCACTGCAGAGACACCAAAATTTATATCCAAATTTGATTGGCTTTCCTCGAATAAACATCTTAGCAGTATGCATCCCATAATATTTTATCATCATTTCATCTAAAGAAAGATGAGATGAAAAGACTCCAAATTGCATATATTTATTTTTCAGTTTATTTAGATAGGGTCTAAGCTTCGCAAATTTGTCTTTCTTATCCAAATTGGAATTATCACATAGGTGGAGGTATTTCTTTATTTCTCTATATCTTGCTCTAGCCATAGCATTATAAACAATGGGCTCACCAGCGTCTGGAAGCAGTTCCCAGTACATCTCCTCTTGAGGTTCTCTGTGATACCCGGTGAAAAGAAGTATTCCAATGAAGATTTTGAGTTCATTACTAGTAAGAGTGAATTCATGGTTATTGTTCTGCTTTGCATATTCAATGCTATAATCAATTATATCCTGTAATATATCTTGTGAAAAAAAGAGCTCAAAGATTTCTTCCACTGTGTGGTTTCCAAGATTTACTATTGTTGTCATGTCTATTTCTGTTGTTTTTGTCATTTCTTCCGAATAAACTGGATTCATTTTCTTCCATTTTGGGGCAGATATACTGAAGCTCTTTTGTGTTTCTTGTTGCACTTGTGAAACTGAGCCTTGTTCCTCGTATGTACCATGCACTTCATATGTTCCAGCAAATTCATTTACAACAGAATCATCATCAGCATCATTTTCATCTAAATCATCTTCGTCTGTTAGATCATCAACTTCAGGTGGGATAATGGCCACTTGAATATCTCCAAGCAAATCATTGTCAATATTTTCGTCATCACTCAGTTCTTCGAGATAGTTGGATATTTCTTGTTGTGTAAGACCTTTCCTTGGGCGAGACATAATTCTGTTGAAGCAAATGGAAAAAAGCAAATATTATTACTCAAATTGAGAGTTTATGCTTCATTAGTCGTTCAAATAACATTCCATCTCAATATTTTGGATTTTGTAAAAAAAGTGAAAATATATTCAATAGCTACTGGAAGTCGCCAGCGTCCCATAAATGGGACACTGGAAAAACGAACCAATTATACTCACCTCCTTCAAAATACTAAGTATCCGGGATACAAGTAAGATATTTTAGAACCCCATAGACACACTAAAACCCATAAAATAAAATTTTGTTAATATGATGGTAAAAATATATTCACTTGAAATTTATGTCTGAAATGATTGAAAAACGGATTAGTATAAAAGCCAATTATTTCATAAATATAATAAAACATAGGGATCTGGTGTTTTGGATTGAAAGGTAGGGTTCGTTTCAACAAAACTATACTACCAAATAACATTAATTAACAATTTTCAGTGAAATATATCGAATTTTCCAACCGTCCCATTAATGGGACGCTGGCGGGTAATGGGTTAATAATTAACAGATGTATCTCATGTCTTACAATAATCGGGACATTCGTAGTCAGAATCATTTTGCAAAAGTTCAAAATCCTCGTAATCGTTTTGTTTAACTCGCCCTAATTTTCGTCGCACACCCTAAAACCTAATAGCATTTATGTTTTGTTCTATACAATACTATATAAAGGTGAACTACAGAGTGAACGAAATCGTTGTTTGAATATTGGATTTTTTTGTTCCAAGCAATGTTATAGAATCACAAAGGGAAGATAATTTTCTTACAAACCATCCAGAAATATAATAGATTACTGTTTTCTCTTCATTATTTAAATCAGAAACATCTATATAATGAATTTCTTGAATCAATCAATTGGCATCAGTAGCCACATCATTTGTTATTGTATTAGGGATATTGTTTACAATACTTCAACATAGCTAAAATTCAACATACTGTTCAAACTAAAAAATATTATACACAAGAATAATAAGTTAGTTATGCTTTTTCTAAAACCGGCAATATCAGATACCTAAACGGGAATACCGACTGTAATTGTGAATGTCAATTTGAAAAATTACAAAAGCAGTTTACATTATACGATATTGTCCTACCAAATTCTACATTATACGATGTTGAGAATTATACGATATTGCCCTACCAAATTATACATTATACGATGTTGAGAATTATACGATCTTGCCCTACCAAATTCTACATTATACAATATTGAGAATTATACGTACCAATTGCCGTACCAAAATGACTACTCCTCAAGAAAAAGCACAATGTGTATCGTGGTTTATTGAAACCAAATCGGATGTTCAGATCGATGGCTCAGAAGGGATGGATAATTCCCTGGCCACCACGTTCGCCAGATATCACTCCCTTTGACTTCATTTTATGAGATTTTGTGAAAGATATCGTGTACCGAACAAAGGTACGTGACATTGCTGACTTAAAGCAAAGGATTCGGAATGCCATTGTCACCATTGATGGACCTATGCAGCGAACATGTCAAGAAATAGAGTACCGACTTGATGTCCTTCGTGCAACTAATGGTGCTCATATAGAGGTCTATTAAATATTGTTAAAAAACTTTAATAAATACTGATTAAAATGAAAAAAATCTGGTAAAGATATCTCATAAATGGCTTTTATAAGAAATTTTTTAAATTGTAAAGAGACTTTGTGAACACCCTGTATAAAAGGTACCAGTACCAACACTAAAAGCGGCAAAAATAGACCAATAGTTCCTCCCTCGCAGTAATGTGCATACATAAATTATGTAAATCCCAATTGTAGTTGGAATGTCATATCTTCTTAAAAACCATAAAAATTCGATTAATGAAAAATTCAAAACCAAAATCTTGAACAAAATATTTAAAAAGCGCTCACGTTCTCTAATCTAAACAAATACAAATTGCCTCTCCATGTAGATATACAATCATATTACAAAATCCGTTAATAATTGAAATTAATAGTTACCAACAGGAGCTGCGCCTCGATCTGGCATCGAATCATTTAATACACTCCAAGGGAAAGTATTTGGAATAAACTCTTCATCATTAGTTTTATCTTCATTCATCGAATACTATCTATAACAACTAAGACTTCAAAGAACGTCTTTTAAAAATGAACTTCGCTCCAAAGGTCTTTTTGATATCTGCTTGTAAGAGAAAAACATTGTTTTTCAACTTCACTGTACTTGGGATTTTGGCAAAAAAAATCTTTATTCCAACTGAGTTTACATCCAATTGTATTTTTCTAAAAATTGAATACTGCAATTTTCTCTATAATTTGAAATAGAAACCCTCCATATGGTTCCGGTCTCCAATGCCCGCTTTTTTGAAAATGCGTGCATTACCTTACAAAACTATTAAGCGTTTAATTTAAACAATATTGAAACTTGCAAAATACAAGTGTTGTGTAGATTTGAGGATTGTTACAAAAATTTCAATTTATTACACGTAAGCTATAAGAGTTTCGTCATTAAGGCTGCTATGAATTTCTTACGAAAAGCCAAAAAAACTCAATGCTCATTCAACTTCAACACTTGTTAGGGGAATATCAGTCAACTAATTGTGTACCTGTCCTTTTGTACATGTTGCTCGGAAGAAGTTCATTAACACTAGAAAGCCTGGCGATTCTATATCTTAAATGTCAGAAATGACCCATTCAACTAAGGCTAACGAAAACAAGAGCAAATAAATAGCGTATCAGAAGAAGAAAATAAGCTTTTTTAAATTAAATTTTCATTTCATGGAGCGTCACAAACGCATTTAAGATATGCATAGTGGTCAAATTTCACCACTCAGACTTTCTAGTGTTAACTAATTATTCAACGTGATTATTCTCAACCTTCTTTGTAGATTGTGTGTGGTAAATACTCTAAATTCCGTACTGTCGTATCATGGTTTTCAGTAAATAAGCAATTTTCACTGCTAATAAGCTTTCTTAAGTAATTCAACAGGGAAATATTTGATTGAAGTATTGATTGCCTAATGTGGCATCCTGGTTCACCCGTCTCTCGACATGTAAGGACTTGATCAATTTTACAATTTTCTCTCTACATTTCTGTTTTCAAATATATAAAATCGCTTTCCAAGTGAAGTTTTTTCTTATTCTTAAATTTTAATTGAACAAGCTTCACATAAGATAACGTTGCTTTCATTTTATTCATTTTACAGTAACATTGTAGTTTGAATGGATTCCAAACAATATGCAATCCCAGTAATCATGCAAATCAGGATCACTTAAATTAAAAAACCATTTTTAATTGCGTTCAATTCGAGCAAAATGATATAATGTCTTCGTTCGCATTAGATGGAGTGAATTGCAATGGTTTTACATTTTAGTATTTATGCCTAAAGATTTAAAAACTACGGATATTTTCGGATGTCACCAAGGTATTGAAAGATACGTTTTATTCCATTGAGTTCACTTGGATTGACCTAATATTTTTGTTTCTGACTTAAATCTCTTTATTTATAATATTCAGATTCACGGGTTTAATTTTGAATTCACAGTCTTGTCATAGAGTTCCGTGTGAATTGAAGATATGCGAATTAAAAGACTCTTTGTTGATCTTCCCATTATATATTTTCTGCAAATTTAGTATAATATATTTATTATATTATACTTTTCTTTCTTCTAGCTTAACAGATATTACCATAACATTGAATCTTCTTTTGTCGTCGTTTGACAATCATTGTCTGTTTACTTTTCAATGGTTCCCAAATTCAGCATTATTATATTTCAAATACGTTCATTCATAATTCTTTTGAGTATATTTATAGTGTTCTTCACTGGTCATAATTATGTACTTCGTTATAAACTAATTTTATTATATCTACAAAATACAAGTGTTTGAAGGATATTAACTAATTTGACAAATAGTAGATGTAATTTGCAATTTAGATGCAATGAGTACAATATCTTCAGAGGAAGAAAAACAAGTTGTAGATCTACTTATTTCTGAGAAATCAATCGACAGGACAGAAAGGTTTGTTGAAAAGCGTTTGGAAAAATCAAAATCCAATGTTGGCGTATATTTTTGCAAAAAACTGATTGATATGGATATTTGGGAGAAAACACTGCAATTTGCAAGAAAACACCCTACAATGTTTAATGGTAGCGAAAGTTACTCTTTTACTTGGACAACTGCTTCTCGTCTGTTTGAGAGTAATCAGTTTTCTGATGCTATTCATTGGTACGAATTAACAATTGAGGCTTTGGAAAATCTAGAAACAAGTACGTATGTGTTTAAGCAATTTATAGAAACTTTCGTTTAAGTAATATGCAAAACAGTTCTTACCTAATGTAAAGTGTAGCTTTCTTTCACCTTTATGTTGCGAAATATATTTAAGGTAATAGTTTAACGGTTAATGTACGTTCTTTGCATTTTAGTTTAGATAAAAGTGAAATGGTAGTCTACCGTTTTGAAATTTAAAACTGGATTCGACTTTGTTTGCTAAGTAAACGCTTTTGAAAATATTTATTGAATTATAAATTACAAATCATATGTGCCCATTTCAAGTTTTCTAAGACTAATGTGCTTTTTTATTATTGTATTGAAATTAACAGAGTCCATTTGTTCAGATAACGCATTGGCTGATAAAACATAGAGACATTTATAAGTAGAAAATTAACATTTGAGAAGTTTTCTTTGAATATAATAGTTACCAATAGACAAATTTGGCCAGTTTCAGTAAATGACTGGATCCATACCTAGGCATGAATGGCAAATACATTTTTGATTTAATCTAAGATTTTGCGTCTCTACATATTTTAACATGAAATTACCAATAAAAAATAGAGATGTATTTTTAAGATTAAAATTACATAATATGGAGTTGTTAATATGCGCTTCATTAATATCTTCTTGTATGTCAACTGGAAATTCCGGTTATACGTTTGAAATTAAATCTGTAGTGCTTGCATTATCTTTATATAAAGATTTACAAATTTTGGTTGTTATTAGTAAGTTCATTTCATAGATCCGTATTCATTCTTGAGCTTAAGTTAGCATTGGTACCATTATTTCTGCTGTCAAGTGACTTTGGTATCTTGTATAGTAGTAATGGGACTTCCACTTCTATATCCTTAACTATTTTTTTGAATAAACCAAATAGAGGCGTTTTATGTTTTTATTCGAGACAAAGATTTCAGCTTCTTTATATGTATCAATACCTTTGAAAACTTCATTTTGGATTTTCTTTGCAAGAATAGATGACATCGACTTATCACTTTATCTATCAATTATATTTATATGATAACTATACCTTAAAATTATTTAAAAAAAATGTTATTCCGACCAATTGCATTGCATTCTGACCAAAATTTCTATTTACAAACCAAGTCTCGCAAAAACAATAAATACACATTCGCAAGTGAACTACGTCACTATCAGGTTTACTAAATGTGATCTGATGATGAATAAGACTAGATTTTGCCAGTGCATTACACATGTATTTTTACTCAGAACTTGTCTATTCAATGTAAGTTCTACCATATCACACGCAAGAGTAAACATTTCATCTGCTTTCGATTGTATAGATGACATCAAAGGAAAAATGTTTGTATATTTTGTAGAAGAGAATCCTTAAAGAGTTTATTGAAACTTCATTTATCAATAATTTCTCTAGGCATTTGCACAATATGTTTCTCAAGAATTCCAACTGTAGCATTATGATCCGAGAAATCAATAGAGATTACAATCATATTACTTTTGATGTTTCCAAATAATTGTTGGTGTCTATTTAAATACTGATCAGTAACATGGGAAACTTTTTGGAATATCAGCAATTAGGTTAACAATCTAATTTTTCGGGCTGGTGAGACGATTCCCAAGAAGTTTGTTCATCAACAAATAGAATCTATCTATAACTCAAAATTGTTTTAATTCAATAAGGAATAGTACTGAGCTACATATACTGTAAGATCTTAGTGAGCACTAAAACATTAAAGGCTTTAGCTTTGTCATAGATGGACATTTTACGGTTTCCTATAAAGTAGATAATTAACTTATTGTCCCTAACATGCTCTTCACAATTCAGTACTTTTATTCCTGTGGTTTTCAGCATAACTCCCATCAGGTAAAGTTCTTGATAGTTGCTAGCTCATGAGTTGGGCCGGTTTTTAGCATTATTTATTTCCTTGTGTAGAGACTTTTGCTCGTTTATCTTCAGACCACTTACATTACCAAATTTAGTGAGATACTTAAAGTACTCGTCAGATTCATTTCCCTAGAAACTATGATACTTAAGTAGTCGACAAAGGCAAGATACCTCTGAATACCTAAGCCCATGTACATCATGGGCTTTAAGTAATATAAGAAAGGTTCAAGTACAGAGTTAAATAAGCAACAAGAGAGAACGCACCCTTGTCGCGCTCCTCGTTGGATTGGCATGGCAGGTGATAGAAACAGCAAAAGTTGTATGTGTGAACGCAAAAAACTTTGTTGTCAACAAAATTTTCAGAGTTAAATCGATTCTACTTTGGCTGACAACTTTTAGCGAGATAATGAGGTTGACAACAAAGTTTCAGGTGTGAACGCGAAAAAACTTTGTTGTGAACTTTTCAAAACAAATTCTGAGTGCTAGCATAAACGACGGTATAATTTAATAAGCAGCTTATTCTGTATTTATTACTTCCGGGGGAATGCATGGATTTCTTTATTAAACGCTAGAGTGCACGATCATTTTGCGCATTATTCCGTTTTTGGATGATCTATTTATTCCCTCATTATTAAAAGCATGTGGTCGCTTGATAGCGAAACCCAATTAATAGAGCTTGTGGAAGAAATGCCCTGTTCGTGGAATTCGAGCTTCGAAAGTTATCAAATACACGTTTAAGAAGTCTAGCAAAAGAGGAAATTTCCAAAATTTCCAAATTTTAATCTAATCCCTAGTAAATATGAAGAAATTATTAACTAAGAATACTATAAGTTTTTTTAATTTGGCACCGCTTGTTTAAACCTAAACCATCTTTAAGTGTCTTATTTTGCTTTAAAATGATATATTCTGTATATTTACATTGATAATGTTTATATCAATTTATTCTAGTCGCAGAGATCAATGCAAAATTTAATCGGCTAAGAACACAATTTTTCAAAGAATTACGAAAGACACAAGATCATAGGAGTGGGGATGGGGTTGAAATTATCTACTAAAGTGAATTATTTTTGTTTATAATCTTTCAGTAAACAGTGGGTTCCTATTCGATATTGTTTTTATATCATTTGGCTTACGCTCCAATACCTAATTTTAATTGTTTCAAAAAGCGTTGCATTCTATATCATTTAAATTTCAGAGTTTCCACCTTAGGTAGCGCGTAAACGATACAACTTTTGTTGAAAAAACAAATTCTGAGTGCTAGCATAAACGACGGTATAATTTAATAAGCAGCTTATTCTGTATTTATTACTTCCGGGGGAATGCATGGATTTCTTTATTAAACGCTAGAGTGCACGATCATTTTGCGCATTATTCCGTTTTTGGATGATCTATTTATTCCCTCATTATTAAAAGCATGTGGTCGCTTGATAGCGAAACCCAATTAATAGAGCTTGTGGAAGAAATGCCCTGTTCGTGGAATTCGAGCTTCGAAAGTTATCAAATACACGTTTAAGAAGTCTAGCAAAAGAGGAAATTTCCAAAATTTCCAAATTTTAATCTAATCCCTAGTAAATATGAAGAAATTATTAACTAAGAATACTATAAGTTTTTTTAATTTGGCACCGCTTGTTTAAACCTAAACGGCTACTTAAGGCTGATATATCTCAAAATGTAATGTTTACTTAGCTTTAGTTTGACATTTGCGCGGCTCTTGCTTTCTTGTTTTAAACAAACGTGTGAGGATTAAAACCACGCAGTCATTGCGGTCGCTGTTTTAAACAATGCCTTATACCCCGTTTACACGTGACATGAGACATGCATGTCTTGTGTTTTCAATGAGCGAATGTCACTTCTAAACACCCAAAACACGCGACATTGAACCTCTCAAGTAGAGCACTTGAAAAACATTCGAATATCAAAAGATTTTGATTTTCTCGTGTGTCTTAAGTCTCGTGTCACCGTGTCCCGATGCAATTATAAAATTCATTTGGAATCTCAAGTATAATACAATTTCCGATTTGTGTATTCAATCATCTATTTAAGCTATAAACTTAATTTCATGATATTTCCTAAAGTATTGTTTTTACTGTGATAATGACATCAAATTCGTTTTTAGCAGTATCAAATTGCCAAGAAGCACCGAAAAAATGTACTCAACTAAAAAAAAATTTTGTCACAGTGTTATTAATGTCTGACAAAAAATTTGATATTTATGTCGCAATTACCGTGGCATGACCCATATACAATGGAATTTTTCTTCATATTTAGGATGAATTTCAATCCTTTTGAAAATCCATATTAAGTAGTTTTACATAGAATTCTTAAAACAACTTGTTTTATTATATCAAATATGCATTTCAGTATTAATGCTATCACAAGAATGTTACTATCATTTGCTAATCGAAGTTTGAATATGGAGAATTTCATTATTTGTCAAGTTTTGACATTTTTGCAAGGTTTGAAAATCTTAGTGTGATTTAGAGAGTCGTGCTTCTAGGTATTCAATATATATATATATATATATATATATATATATGTACATGTATACACATACACACAGTATTTCCATCCATAATTAGTAGTGGAGTGTGAAATGTTTAGATGATGATCGACAGAATCATCTAGGGAAATGTCTTCGCAATATGGCAGCATGCTTTTTGGAGATGAACTGCATTAAAGAAGCAATTCGATGTTTGGAGAAATCGCGTGCCCATGTGCCCGATGCTGCATTTTTGCATTACTTAGAGTTCCGTGCATTTACAGTGGTATTCTTTCCTATTTTGAGAAATGCTTAAACTCTTGACATTGGTAATGCGCATTTAGCCTAAAAGCCTTTAAATAACCATTCTAAATCTAATATTTCTTCAAAAAATGGTTTTTGTTTTGCAATCTAATAATATAACTTATTGATAAAATTGAGACAAATTTTTGTTCTATTAAGATAAAGAGTTTAAAACATTCTTGTGAGACATGATGAATTTAGAACCTCAGCTAGAATCCATCGAAATTTTTTCTCTTAACATCATTCAATTAACTGCAAATTTTGATAAAAGCCAATAAATAACTAATTGCTTCGGTTTGCATAATGCCATTGAACCTATATATGTTGTTAAATTTACCTACATTTTGTTATCACCTTATACAGTCAAACCTCTCGAAAGTTAACCTCTATGATGTTAATCTCTTTCCATAGTTAACTAGTTTTCAGTCCCATTAAATTATATCAAAAATCAGTAAAAACAACCTCTCTATAGTTAATTTCTCTCCATAGTTAAGTTAATTTATTAGTCTCGTGAAACAATTTACCTCTCTAAAGTTAACATTTAATAAAATTGGCCAAAACAAACCAGTATCAATCGATTTTTTGCATAACCTCAATAAATTTTAAGTCTTTTATTTCTCATTTTTCATATAGATACATGTAATTGTTATTTATTTCTCTAATGTGTTTATGTCTGACGGGGCCTAAGTAATTTTGGACACCCTATTGGCCTCTCAACATCCTAATTCTCTAACAACCTTTTTAAATTTAACACCTCCCATAGTTAATATGTTTGTGCTGTTCCTTGATCTTAACTACAGAGACGTTTAACTGTATAAATTGTGTTTACAAAACGCCTACGTGTACTAATTGTGAAATTATGGAGATTGATAAAAGAGAATTTGGATAAATCCAAAATGATTGTTATTGTTGCTCTAACATCAATAGAAGATGTCATTTCGAAATGTTGGATTACAAGGAGAGTGTAAACGCAACAATTTCTGCAAAAAATGGCGCAAATCTCATTAGGTCACAAAATTCCTTTGTGGAGGAATCAAATGCTTTTGATTCTTTGCTTGAAAACGCAGATATAAACTGTAGGTTTTGTTAAACCGTGTGGCGTTCCTTTTTCAAGCATCGAATCAGTCTGTTGTTGCAAACGTTTCAATAACCGAAATCAGATGAAGGATTTTCTGACAAGTCATCTTTATTTTTATCCTCACGTGGCTAACACAATCATTTAGGGATGATCTAACAAGCATTGTAGATTCCAAAGCAAAT
This sequence comes from Hofstenia miamia, assembly GCA_900660155.1. NCBI lineage: Eukaryota > Metazoa > Xenacoelomorpha > Acoela > Hofsteniidae > Hofstenia > Hofstenia miamia. The sequence continues at coordinate 782,568 of CABFPE010000004.1, read as the reverse complement.
TATTATTTAATAATATATCTCTGACTATACCGTAAAACGGGGTAACTTGAAACACGCGGGGTAACTTGAAACACTTCGATTAATTACTTGTCTCGATAGCTTGAGACAGAGAGCTGCATCACAATGCGAATATCTTACGTTTGAAATTAATTAATTATCGATCGATGCAACGTGCGGAGATGTTGAGCCACGACGCTAGCATATTCTCTCTCTCTCTCTCTCTCGTGAGTGACGCTCAACCGCGCAATTTTATTTATCATGCCTCGTGAATACATGAAAGGAGGCAACAAGAGATCCTACCAAACGTACGAAGCGAATGATTTAGAGGCTGCTTTGAAAGAAGTAGGTGAAGGTACATCTCTCAGAAAAGCAAGTGCAAAATATGGCATCAGTCTAGCGACACTGAGTCGCAAATCACGTGGTTTGCATGACAAGAAACCTGGTGCTCCTCCTGCTCTCACCGATGCCGAGGAAGAAACCATAGCGAGTACAGTGCAGCAGGTGACCGCATGGGGTTATGGGTTTTCCAAGAATGACTTTCGCCTTCTCATTAAGTCATACATGGATGCAAATCATTGCATTGTCTCCCATTTCAACAACAACTTACCTGGAATCGATTTTGTTAACAGTTTCTGTCGAAGGAGAAACTTTACAATGAGAAGACCAGGTAAAATCAAAGTTGCAAGAGCTTCAATTTCATCAGATGATATCACAGGATTCTTTGACAACCTTGCAACGGCTGGTGACATCGCCCCAGAAAACATGTTCAACTTCGACGAGACCTGTGTTGCAGACGATCCTGGTGCGGCAAAGGTGCTTGTACAAAGAGGAACACGTAGAGTGGAGTTGGTCAAGGAACACTCGAAGACAAATATCTCGATAATGACATGTGGATCTGCGACCGGTGAACTTCTTCCGCCGATGGTTTGCTACAAAGCCCAAAATCTGTATGAAGGATGGACTCGAGGAGGCCCCTCTGGTGCAGTGTATGCAGTGACTAAGTCCGGCTGGTTTGAAATGAGGACCTTCGAAACATGGTTTGTACATGTTTTCCTTGCTACTGTCAGCAGCAGACCTGGAAGAAAGCTGTTGGTTGGTGACAATTTGGCCAGCCACTTTTCCCCAAAGGTGATGCAGCTAGCCAAAGAACATGCCATCTATTTTACTGCTCTGCCACCAAACGCAACTCATGTTCTTCAACCTTTGGACGTTGCAGTCTTTCACCCAATGAAGTTGGTGTGGAAGGAAATCTTGGACAATTTTCGAAAGGAATCGAGAAACAGGGGATCATTCCCAAAGGAACATTTTCCCATCATGCTGTCAGAATTATGGCACAAGATGAAGCTCAAAAATGTTGCTAGCAACTTGATCTCCGGTTTCCGCTGCACGGGCCTCCATCCTTTGAACGCGGCCGAGCCATTGAAGCGTCTTCCCGGAGGAGCAGATTTGACAAGAGGTGAAATTGGGAGAAAATTGGACAATGTTCTCGTCGATTTGCTAAAGAAAAACAGAGGTCAAGGAGACAATCAAGAAAAGAAGAAAAGAGGGCCGAAGATTCTCCCTGGCCTAGATTTGGCCACTGAGACAGAAGTTGCTGGACCTTCAGGAAGGTGCGCATCTGGTGGATCATCCCAATCTACTGGCAGTCGTGGAAGATACCGAGCTGTAGTCGATTCATCGAGTGAGGACGATGAATCCGACAAGGACAACGACGAAGAGAATTCCTGCTTCTCCTGCCAGTGTGCTTATGAGACCTATACCGGACCTGATTGGCTGCAGTGTACTCGGTGCCATCATTGGATATGTGGCAAGTGTAACAAGAGGTCAAAAGATATTCATTTTCAATGTGAAGAGTGCCGCAAGTGATTTTTTCAAGTTAACCTTACTCTTTAAAGATGTTTTCCTCCCATAATCAGTTTTATTTTATTGAAGAATAGAGGTGTTTCAAGTTACCCCGTTTTACCAAAAAATATATCCTTTGTTTGAACACAGCCTACGTCTTCATTTGTAAATGTTTTTAATTGGTGAATAGTCTATTTTGTTGATATTACATAGCATGCGGTTCATGAGTAGTCTCTTGATTCTGGGTGAATAACTTCTAATATTTTTTTAAACAAATATTAAAAAAACCGTTTCAAGTTACCCCGTTTTACGGTACTTTAACTCTACTTTTTCATGACAGTTATGCCTGAGGTGATCGAATTGCCCCCAAGATTTCGAAAACGGTACATCCGATCCACACAAATTTGGTTTGGAGATACTTTGACATGTTAGTAATATTTTGGTGGTAACCATTTAGCGATTCGACAATATACCAACTATGTGCATATTAATTAGGTTACGTATCAAATTGTCTTAATTTCTCATTATTGACACAAATATACTAAATAGGAATCAAAAGAAAGGCCTATAATCCAAATAAAACATAGAAAACATTTATTTATAATTTTATATTGAAAATTATACTTTGGTTTCAATTTATAGCCGTTAAATACAACATTTTTATTTTCAACGTTCTCAAGAAATGTCACTTTTTCATGGACTTTTTTTAAGAATCGCTATAACTTTGTAACCATTCATCCTATCTGCATAATTTTTGGTTCAAAAGTTGCAGAAGTAAAAGAAACAAGTCATAGAAGGATATTTTATGTAAAAAACGTTTTCTGAGTTTTGTCTAAAAATATGGAAGGGGTCAAATCGGTTCCCCTGGTAAAATAGAATAAATTTTAATTTATTTGTTATAATGTAAAATTATTGGATAATCGAAGTATCTATGGAATCGTTCGAACATAAAGTGATATTATTGATAATAAAATATATTGAATAATTAAATTTACACATTAAGCACTTATGTAAATCGATATTTTTAAAAAAGAGAACCACAAATGGGGGCTTTTCCTTTAATTGGTTCTTAGTAAATCGGGCACTTGAGAAGTTCTAATAATTTTTTTACATAAACAGGATGTCTTTTTTATCTTTGTATTTGATTTGCTTTGTTCCAGAGGACTTATGATCTAGATATCAAATACCAAGATTCTCATTTCATTTTGTATCAAATCGTTTACACAGGAATATAAAATTTAATTGTATACTTTGATTTTTAAATATGATCATCATTTTGGTTTATTCCTTCCAGGCCTTTATGCGAAAATATTGGAAATATGGGCGAAGTATTTGAATAAAAGACATTAATTTTAGCAGAGACCTTTATTTGGAATGCCAAGGCTATGATATATACAGAAAAATTGGAACTGCCTTAAACTGCCTGGAAATTCAAAGTTACTACCTTGAACTACCTTTAGTGCCTGAAAATTCTATTTTTTGCATCCAATTTATTATCTTGTCTAAATGTATTCATATTTGCGGTTGCATCGTCTTGATTTCATGTATGTGGTAATGTTAGTTTCATACATATTTCAATGTGGCTGCATCAACCATTAGCAGTATGGTGATTGAAATTTCAATTCGGAACAATCTCATTTTGGTGCATTTTTAAGACACATACTGCTAAAATATATTTTCCAATCATCTTTGATTTCCTTATTGTCTGTAAAATGCTCTAACTCAAACATACCCAACCTTGTCCTATTAACACAATTTATCTAAATTTGAACTAAAAACTGTGTTTGAACATACAAATCGCCAAGCTTTAACATTTTGTTTTCTATTAGGGTTTTAGGAGCTGGTTAGCATTTCATTATTCGTGTAAAATTTAGGGGATTTATGAATAAAATATTTTATATATTTTATGAATATTTGGGACAAGATACATTTCATATAGATAGGTGAAGTATTTAGCACTTTTATTCTTTTAAGTTTTTACGTTTAACAATTTTAATTGGCTTGCGACCAATTGTCAACAAATGCTGCTATCCCAAGTATTTGTCTTTCTGGCTTTCTACTGTACAATTTTATATTATGTCATTGTAAATATGTTGTGATAATCTACCTAGATTTCAATAAATCAAAGAAATCACTGGACCAATAAGTAATGGCAGGGCAAATATTTGAAATTACAGTAATAACCCATCTTGTTAAGCAAAGCTTAATATCATGAACTATTATATAGACACTTCGACGTGGCTTCTCTTTCATCACTTTCACAACAACTAAATTGAGCTTTTTCCAATTCTGTCATAATATGTTATTTAATTTTGCCTATAGACGATTGTCAGCCTAACTAGGAAAGACACCTGTACTAGGAGGTGATACTTTATAGCGTTTTTTTAGAAATATTTATCTTACATGGTATCATAATACGAGAAATGGTTATTAAAGCAATTTTAAAGTTTTCCAAATCATTCGATTTGAAGTTTTTCAATTAGCATGCACCACTAACAAACACAGCCGGATTATCCTTTAAAATATATAATTTATATTGTCTAAGTAAAATTAGTTCGACGTGACACTTTGGGCTTATCAGAAGGACCATGACACCAGGCGGCATTTGAGTTCTTTGTGCTGATGTTTCGCCAATAAAACTACCTCTCGTCAATGAATATAACTTTGCTGTGATGTTGACTGTTGGAAATTTTTCAATCCAGGAAGTAACACATTCAACTTGATTGATCATTTGCTGAGAGGTGATGTCATAAGGAATCCATCTGGACACAGTTTTTGCAGTTTCAACATCTTGTGGATGATGTCAGAGATCGCTCCGAAACTGAAGCCAGTTAGTTTTATTAGATCTCGTTTTGAATCAATCCTCATCGATTAATCTTTCAACCATTTGGCAGTTTTCCTCATTGCATATTGAGGCAGGACGACCAGATCGAGAAGAGTCGGCAAAGCTTATTCGAATTTAGCAAAGGTTCGAAACAGTAGCTCTCGATGGTGCTTTTTCTCCCTATGCAGTCTGCAACATATCCACACATTCCGTAGCCTTTTTCCCGCCCGTTCCTTCTCAGCGTTTCAATAAAAATCTATAATTTTCTTTTACACAATTCATTTGAATGAAATATGTGCAGAAACATTTCCTTTTTATTGTCAGATGTGTCTGGTATACACAACCAATAAAATACGAACACGTGTGACTGATAAGATAAGAATATTCCCACACTGCTGTTGACATTCTATTATTTCATTGGGAATACAATAAATAACATACACAATCATATTCGCTGCAACTGACATAGTCTCATAGCTTTTCGATCACACCAAATAATTTATTTAAAATGCACTGGTTAAATAATGACTCTAAATTTTATACTAACAAAAGCCTAATGTGTTGTGAATATTACATAAAAATTGTACAATAATGACTGCTATCACATCTACATCTAGAAATCGACAGTATTTTTGATATCATTTCCACATATTTTTATTTGTATTCAGATCTATTACAAAATTGCAAATTGAAGTGTTTCAATACATAATTTTTTGCTATTCAGTTTTGAGCGTGGTGGTAAATTTTTTTACAATGTATCGAAAATGGTGTAATTTCCCATTTATAGAAGCAAAATGTCATTCCATGATATTGTGTAAATATAGGATTACAGAAAGGACTACACTTATCTGCACATACGAACCATTCAGTATGATATTTCAAAACATCTTTCTCTTCCAACATATCAAGCATGTTAACAATTTTGCAGTTTTCGGTTAAAAAATCTTTTTTGGCAATGTGAATCTGGAATTCTCGTTCCTTGGTACCACATCTAATTTTGGAAGCTAGGAAGAGGATCATTAATTTTTTGGACTATCAAATTTACTAATAAATGTGACGCAGGCTGTAGTGCCTTTGTACTCCTTTTGATCAAACTCAATATAAAAATGTTCCATCCTTTTGGCTGCTTCAGTAACACTGGCTTTTTCTAACAATTTTTTTAAATACATATAGATGCTATAATGATTTAAAAAATTAACTAGACTGTTTTGAGTTATTTGTAAACGATTGTCTTGGATATTTTCAATTGTAGCAATTGTACATATCTGATGATATTTTTAACATCAACCAAACACAATGAGTCTTTTGCACGTGCATCTAATTTGTAAAAGAAAACATGTTTCTGTACATTTTAGATGTTGAAAAGAATTATTCATATGATTACAATAAGGAAAACTGCTTATGTATTATGTGGTTATATCTGTTTGATAATCAAATGTCGTACTCGTGGTTGAAATTTCATCCTCTGGGGTTATTTTGTGTTAATTTCAGTCTGGAGTTGGTTCGAAATATAGAATTTGAGGTGTGCGGTCACAATATTACGGCCTGGAAATTGCTCTCAGTTCGGCCTGGAACTACCTTGAATTGTCTGGAAATTGATAAGTTGAAATGCGCGGACACCCATATATATATATATAT
>CABFPE010000004.1:723145-740907 GCA_900660155.1 Hofstenia miamia | reverse complement strand
AGCAACAAACTGAGAATACTCGTCATCTTGAAAAACACGTTTGAATGTAGGCCGACGAGGAGCGGATGAAGTAAAATTCGATGCAAATCTGTCTGTGTTAAGGGTTGTAAAAATATATTATGTTTTTCCTAAATACCATTTTTTGTAAATCGCCTAAGTTACATGTATAATATATATATATATATATATATATATATATATTGTATTATATTATAGATCAAACAAAAAAGACGATGTCATCATTACACCGTAACAACAATAGCACTAATCTTAAGAACAGGCGACATCAGCCTAAACGCAGGCCTTAAAATTTATGACAGGAGCAATCTTCAAAAAATTATTACAAAATTCCACAATAACATAAAAATAGCTTACTTAAATACTAGAAGCCTACCTGCCCACAAGAATGAAATTAGTGAAATGAATTATTTTTCAAATTTTGAATGAAAATACATTGACACAATTTGTGATGATGAACTTTAATTTGAACACATCAACAAAAAATTGCCAACACGAAACAATTCAGTAATCGATTATTGCTTATTTCATTTCCAGTCTACTAAGTTTTGCTACCTTCATATTGAACTCTTACTCGGATCACAATTGATGTTTATATATATTACATGTGAACACAGACCACCTCACAAACAAGAAAGTATTCTCACGCAAATGTTTGGATTCAGACTAAAACAACTAAACATACTTAAACAAAATCGCACCATACAAACAAAAGTACATTAAAACCTGGGCAACACAACCCAGTTGACAACAAAGAAATAACGTCATTGGAGAAAGACAAGAAAGATGCATGGGTGCACTTATGCAAAAACAAAGCCTTATGCATTTGATTAGATACAAAAAAAACTTAAATCAAAACTACAAAACAAAAGAAACGTAAAATATAAATTGTCTAAGATCTTCTACCATAAACTATTTGAAGCTAATAATAAATGGCAGCTTATAAACTTATACTTAAACAATGAAAAAGGATTAGTCTGAGAAAATCACCAAATAAAAGTTATTGATGAATTAGTAATTGATGTAAAGGCTATTGTGAATCATTTAAATAATACTTTTAAGGAGATATTTAGTTATACAGGAAAGAACATTACCTATGATAATATTATAGAACAAAACAATCAACATTTCTACTTCAGTTTGGTCACAAAATATGATCTTCAACAAACTATTTACAGTTTAAATCTTAACACCCCATGCGGATTTAGTGGAAAACCAATATTTATAATACAAAATACAGTGGGTATTTTCTAAAAGGTTTAACATTTGCAATAAATTATGCCCTACATAAGTCGCAATATCCAGATAGCTTTAAAACGCTTGTATTATAAAAAAATGATCCACTAAGCTGCTTAAACCACCGCTAAATCAAGCACTCGTTTTAAAAAATCGTTGAAAAATTGATGTGCAAACAAATAAATGCATATTTAAAGAAACACAGCATCATATCTCAAAACCAATTTGGATTTTAAGAAGGTCGTAAAACTTTAGATGCTACATTAGATCTTTCAGAGAACGCCCGATTCTTTCTAAACAATAATGTCTACAGCAGTGTAGCTCTGTTGGAACTTAGTAAGGCCTTTGATAGTTTGGATTTTAACATGCTAAACAAAAAATTAGAAATTAGAAGCATATGGATTTAGCAATGATTCAAGGAAGTTAATCAATAGTTTTTTAAGAGGCAGATCACAAAGAGATAATAATTAATAACACATATTCTGAATACTTTACTATAAACAAGGGCGTACCTCAGGGCATTGCTTTAGGTCCAGTTTTTTTAAGTAAATGACTTGTCAATACATTTACCAAATAGCGAAAAAATTCAATATGCTGATGATGACTATGCTATCAACCGAGATAAAAGTCCAATAATCGCCACAAGAAAGCTGGAGAATAATATTGCAGGAATAATCAATTATTCTTAAATTGAACAACTGACTAGTAACATCAATAAAACACAGTTCATCAACTTTCATCCCAATAAATTCAAGCAAATTGTAAACAAAATCAAATTGAAGACACTGATTCTCCAATAGAACAATCAGAAGAGATAAAATATTGGGGCGTAGAGTTTGATCAGATTTTGATGTTTAAAAATTTCCTCTAAAAAATAACTAGATGGCAACTGGTGCATACTATCTAAGACACATTAGCAAAAATTTAAAAAGATAAAGCACTTCTAAATGCATTAGTATTAAGCAAATATAACTATGGCTGTGAATTATTAAACCATATGTCCATTTTACAGCTGGAGAAGTTAAATAAAGTATTCAACTGGTCGATCCTTATTTAACAACTGCAAATATGAAACAGAACAAAAATACATAAGCTTGCTATACTCTCACCATAATACATTTCAAAATATCAAAGCTTAATATATATGTTCAAGTATCTAAATGAAAATAACGCTTTGGAACGTTTTCTTAAGTTAAGTAGAAGAACTAATGAATGCATAAATAACATACAAACAAAAAAACAAATTTTGAAAGCAGCCATTTAATTCCATAACATGCAACTTATACAATAATCTATCTCAGGATCAAGACATCTACATTAAGAAAATTTAAAAAATCACTTAAACAATTTGTTAAAAGAGTAGAACATATTTGGAAATAATAAAAATTTAAGTGTCTGGCGAAAATTACAATAAAAAATGACTTTTAAAATAGTGCATTTCCTTTTATTATTAAATTATATATTATTCTCCTTATCTTTTAATTATTTTAATGTAGCTTGTCTGTTTTTGTATTATAGTGGTGCATATTTATAATTTTGCAAATAATGTGCTTTTATATTAATATTATAACGTAGAAACAGATAAAATAAAGCTATTTATGTTTAATTATACAATACCTGTCACAAGCAGAGTTAGCAAAAAGTGTATTTTTTTTACAAAAAACACGTTTTAAAACAATGTTTTTTTGCTTTTAGACAGACCCAGCTCAGAGCAGGAAAATTTTGCTAAAACGCATAGTAGCAAACATTGAATTATGATAAACATACACATTCATTTTTCTTCTCATACACGTAAGGAAAACACAAATTTTGCTATTTTTGCGGTAGATAATCGGTTATAAAAGTACGAATGGATGTATCCCGCAAAAAGTTTTATAAATTGTCTTATTAAAATTTAAAATTAAAAAAAATCATTGAAAAAAACACTGCAAAAAGTTGTTTTATACAGTGATTAAAACATGTTTTAAACAGGTGCTGCTTAAACATGCCAATTCTGACCATAAGTATTGCAACACTGCAATGATTAATACAATAACTTTGATTTTTTGTGGCATTTTGAATTCAAATTTTCATGTAATTTTTTAATCAGAAATTTAGTTTTCATCTCATGTCCATGTGAAATGGCACCCGGAAACTATCTCCACGACTATACCCGCTAAATAAATTATAGTAAAAAACTGAATTCAGTGTGAAATTTGAAGTTAATTCGAAAGTTTTGACCGAATTTATTCAGTTGTCTGGAAAATATGACCACTTACATTTTGCTAAAACCCCATTACATTAATTGCATTTACATCAAATGTTGATATAAAGGGATTTTTTATAAATGTTCACTCTTAATATTTCAAAATCTTTTGAATAAATTCGTACACAAAATTTATAATAAACTACATTTTTGAACCTGAATTCATTTTCACTATAATGGCATGCATATTCATGGTGAAAGTTTTTAGGATGAAAACATAATTTCTGATTAAAAAATTACATGAAAAGTTATTATATTAATCGCTGCAAAAATAAATTGTGATGATAAGTGCTGCAATACTATGACCGGTACTGTACAAGGGAATTTCAATTATTTCATTAACCTTAACACCTTGAGGATTTTGAAAATTTTTCATGATCCTATAAAACGCTTATATTTCAAAAAATATTAAAGCAATGTTTAATCTGAAAGCACCCTGTGATAGAGGAGAATCTCCCCTTTCGTTTTACTCTTTATTCACAAACCAGTTCTGTCCCATTTAGGCTTGCCGCGCACGGCACATATCGTGAAACAGTCAAAGTTNTGCAATGATTAATACAATAACTTTGATTTCTGAAAGCACCCTGTGATAGAGGAGAATCTCCCCTTTCGTTTCACTCTTTATTCACAAACCAATTCTGTCCCATTTAGGCTTGCCGCGCACGGCCCATGTCGTGAAACAGTCAAAGTTCTTTTGCCTCCTTGGGCTAAAACATTATAAATACATGAACATGAGACATGGAAGGAATTTAACTTTTTTTTAAAAATCCGAAATTTTCAATGAAAAATTGTTCATCTTTTCAACAACTTCATCCACAGCAATACGTTTTAATAAAAATTCTCAAGATTGCATCAAAATATGTTCTCCAATAACCTGCCCATACCCCACGATGTCAAATTTGCAAATAGGCTTGTAGGAAATTCCTTGTAAATGTGTTTGGCCTTTAAAAGGGACGTCAGGCGGTTTAAGTTTAACAACATGAATTAACAATGCTAAAATGCATTTGAAATTCTCATAATTTACTGCAAGCATACACTACATACTCTCGCACCTGGTTTTTCTGCATATAGAGCTGATAATTCAAACTGTTATGATATATTGATAGTTTTATACAATTTTGCAAATATATATATATATAATTTTATACATAATTTTATATATTTATATTGTGCAAGCCTATTTAATTTCAGAAATAAGATAAAAACAGTAGATTTGTATATAATTACTCTGTAAATATGGAGATTCCCCAATTAATATTACCTACTTTTCAATTAATGTCTTGGCAACTTTCATGAACAAAATGAAAAGAAAGATGTATGTTCGTTATGATGAATGAGGGGACTTCGGTGATTAAACAAATTTAGTCCTACACTAAGGATGTCCTAAAGAAATAATCTAATTTTTAAATTTTAACCCATATATGACTAAATTTGTAATTTTTTATCCAACTTTTTAAAAATTATTAGCAAAATCTAACATCATAATAAATGATGTTTTCTCTTGTTCTTAAGCTCTGCACACATTCCTATCAAAAGTTGAAAATTGCGGTCGTATTCGACCATACCCATGTCATGCACTTTTTTATAAAAATGTGTGACACAATTAATTTCTTCTGTCATTGACTTCTTTTTAGTCATTTTTAATAATACTTAAACAAGATACTAAATCAAACGAAATCTGGGTATTACATAAAAAATATTCCTTCCTGTGGCTATCACTTTCTTAACAATGTAATAATCTGAAGAAATACAAAGTCTGCTATGTATTTTTCATCTAAAAATTATAAAAGCATGCTATACTAAATCAGGATACAGTACTATTGATGGCAAATTTCAAAACACTTATCATAAAGGCAATTTTACAAGTTTTGTTTTTGCACGACTTACATTCACGTCTAATTGATGAACTACTAACAATAATGTGAGGCTGCTGAGACAGCTGAAGCGATTTAAGCATGATGCAGACACTCACCGGTCTGACACATGGCTTAGTAAATAGGTTGTTTATGAAATGTTTCATGTAAAATCAGACTAAAATCATTTTTAGAAAATCTTATGACATGTAGATTTAAAACCCAAGCGGTCGTATATGACTGCAAGATGATTTTTGCCATGTTGACAACATTTTAAACAATTCAGTCTATTTAGTTATAATTTAATTACTTGTGGTTTATTAGGACTTTGATAAGTTTATTAACACAAAACGTATTTCAAATTCCAATCAAATAGCCTTATAAAAAGTAACATTTACCTTTGCCTGCCACAGAATTTTTGTTTACTAAATTACCTGAACAACAGAAAAACAGAATTGAGGTATATAAATTATGAGTGAAAGTTAATCAGGGAATGGATCATATCAGAATAAACAAAAAAAAACAAATTCATATCAACTTATACTGATATGTAAATGTACTGTTTAAAAACGAAAGATTTCCCACAAATTGCATCCATTTTTCAAATTTACGGGGTACTTTTGCAGCATCCTCCCACTCAAATTTTTGCAAAAAATAAGATAATTAATCAACAATAATTATAACCTTAACCCTAACCCAAACCATAACCCTGACTCCAAACCTAACCCTAACAATATCCCTAACCCTAACCCAAGACAACCCTAAACACAACACTAGCTTTAAGCTAAATTATAATCTAACCCTAAATTTACCCCAAACCATTAACCTGTTCGGCGTTCTTGAAGAATCTGGGACTGCTTAAAAATTAATTTTTTTTAATTTTTAGATACAGTTTTTTATGCTGATTACAAATATATAAATCTTTTTTTGAGGAAATCATTATTTAAAAAGAAAATTATTACAACTATTTTGATTTATCACTATAGCAACAGTATGTTATTAAATGTCGCCATCTATGTAATATTGATGGCAAATAGTAGCGGTAATTTAATTAAACATAATTATGCATTATTGTTGATTTCTAATAAAATCCTACAAACTCTAATGAAACTACATAAAAAGTATTTTCAAAAGAGTAAATAGAGTAGTCCTGCAAAGGACTGATTAAAAATAGAATAGAGAGAAATCGATAGAAAACCCAGAAGAGAAAAAAGATACACGAAAAAAGACAGAAAAATTAGACAGGGTAGAAACGATTAATGTGAGACAAGAAAGTATAGAAATTATCATTGAATCGCTGTCACCACATAAACTCATCAAGGTGTAGTAGAAGCATGTTGTCATTACTTCCTCTCATCGCCTTCATCTCACTCTTCGCAGAACTCCAAATAACCTCAATATATTGAGTGTGAACTCTAGTCACGGGATCCACAAAGTTGCGTTCGTGAACTACGACAAGGTGATCTAGGAGAACTTGGAGCACAACTCTCGACAGTATGCATAGCATGCATTACTTAAATATGCATATTTATGCATTGCATACCAATCTACAATGGTGTGCGCAAAAAGGCCAACACAAGTAACAGCAAAGTTCAAAGCCATTTCCCACTGCAAAACTGTATGTCAGCTGCACGGCTAAATATATAGTTTCAGCTATCAAAATTATTATTTAAAAATAGCAGCATAAAATACATTTTATTTTTATATTATATTTATAATTAATTATATGACTATTTGCCATCAATATTACATAGATGGCGACATTTAATAACATACTGTTGCTATAGTGATAAGTCAAAATAGTTGTACTAATTATCTTTTTAAATAATGATTTCCTTAAAAAAAGATTTATATATTTGCAATCAGCATAAAAACTATCTAAAAATTATAAAAAATATTTAAGAAGTCCCAGATTCGTCAAGAACGCCCTATGTTCTTCATCATGATAGAGCCAACTCAATGAAACCATATTATTCATTATGAAAACAAAGCAAAGCCTTTTAAGAAGGCTTTGAAACAAAGTAACTACATGAAGAGATTTGTTGGAAAAGGCGCTATGTTGATCACAAGTTTTTCAAATACTTTTAATTTTCATGAAATTTTCAGGCTTCACTAAACATATATTCGCAGCCTGTCAGATAAAACAAAATAATATAATTTTTATCAGTGCATGTATATGTTAGGTAAAATGATCTGGTTTTCTTTAAAATATGGAAAAAACTCATTGTAGGCTGATATCTATCCTCGTTCGGACAGTAGCCGACACCTGAAATGGGCAATATTAATTTTAGTAGATTAAAACAGGCGGTACCTGAACACAATGACTAGATTCTATACAACAGCTTTTGTGAAAAGATCGTCTATTGAAATTCACTGCATAGAAGAATCCGTAAGAAACCCGCCACTTTCTAATTTGAGAGAAAAACATACAATGCGCTGCGTAGAGGAGTATGATTCACACGGAAGACGCGCGTGTAATATTATGATATTGTCTAAAGACTATTCGTACATTATTCATTCGGTGTTACCATGTTTGCACATTTAACTAGTTTACAGTCTTTGTCTACTGGTTTGTATTAAAATTAATTTGAAGACTTTAGCCAATCACTTCATTTTCTTTACTCTCATTACAATAAATTCAATTTATTATTCTAGCTAATGAGAGTAGGTAGCCTATTAATTGACATCCAAACGTGCTTTTGAATTCGTAGAGGATGTAAGCGAATTTTCCAAAACAACATTTATAACGCCAATAAGCCAAAATATCTTTTATAGAAATGCTCTTTTATTTATGATTCATGCAGAAGTGTAAAGATAGTGTTATTGCTATATGTTCCTAAGAAAAGGTCTAAAATAATTATTAGGTAAATTCAGTTGGTTTTGAGGAATTACTCCATAAATATTTCTTAACCCCATAATCTGTCAATTGTGACTTTTAAGTACCAAACCGTTGTGTCCACATTTTCAAACCATTTTCTCCAAACCTATTAGGAATTTTTTAACCTATTAGTTTAATTTTATTCAAATTCACATACAAAACTTGTGTTCCTTGAAGTGAAAAGTTTGCAGTTCACTTGGTTTGCATATCTCTTCTTTATTTCAACGAGCTTTGTTACCAACTTTTTTAAATTTCTTGGTTTTTTGGGGCGCTTGAATTTGCAGTTTTTTAACCACTTTGGACTTGGATGTCTTTGTTGAAGCAATTTGAAATTTGGATACATCTATGGGTAAATGTGGTTTGCAGCAATGGGAAAATTTGTGAAAAATTTTTCCTATGCTGGAAGTATACGGTAAATTTTAACTTTTTTTTCAATGGAAAATTCGATTTTTGCAAAAACTTTCAAATTCTTCCCATATCAAACCTTCAGATGATGAGGCTGTCTAATGTCCATGGAACAACAACTAGTATTTGCATTCTGAAGATAAACTGGCGACCGGACCCAAAAAATGCGAAAATGAGGACACTAAATATCTTTGTTGTTCATGATTTGTGTGTGTTTAAGAATTTTTTGGGAAACCATCACAAATGTTGAATTGCTCCTAGTAGAAATAGGGTTAATTCTTAACTCTAATTAGAGCATAGGTCAATAGATTAGAAATTTTGGAATAATTACTATCAATACCAAAGCCGTCTTTATAAAGCAATAATAGAGTTCATTAGATATTTCGCAGCAATAGCCCAATTGTTCATTTAATGTTATGGAAGAACTAACAGTCAGGAAGTTGGAAAGATGGCACATAGACAGAATTCTTCACCATTTCCACGTTTGTTTCCTTTCACATTGGCAAAATAACCTATTCAATCTTAAATCTAACATCTTATTCTATTTAATATGCACCATAATGATGTTTATACTGTCAAATAATGTTTTTATATCATTCATTTATGTTTTTATTTAATTCAGTGAAGCAGAGTTAGAATTATGCCGATTTTTTAGGCGAAACCCCGGCCCAATTTAAAATACCAATTATTCGACCAAAGCCCGGCCCGGCCCGGCCCAAATTATTTTTCTTTTACGCCAACGATAGTTTCTTCTGCCTCATAGATGCCCATAAGAACTACAATATGAATTTCATTGGATAATTTGCCTAATGTGGTAATTAATACGTTCATAGCTGCATATCCGCTTTAGTCCGTCAGCAATGCTAATTCTGTTGAAATTCAAATTGCATTGCTAACCTTAATGCAATAATCGTGTCATACAGGGCCGTAGCCCTGGGGTTCAACACTTCCTGGAGAAGATGTGCGCCTCTCCTGTAAATGTTTACTTTGGCTACCAATACCAAATAGTATTGAGTGTGAATTTTCACAAATGTTACCAATGAAGTAAAAATTTTTCTATTGTTTCAAATTTGTGCACAGATTACTCTTAAATAATTTAGAATTATATTTTACTTTTTGTTGGTTTCTTTTTAAAATGGCCTTAAACGCTTTCCTCTCACAAAATATTGAAATCTCAAAAATCAAAGTGGAAAATGTAAATAATGTGCGTCTCTTATTTTCATAAATTAAAGTGCTTATATGTTAATCTTTTGCTTAGTCGTCTGTGGAAAACATAAAAATGTTGCAATGGATAGCATTGTAACGTTACTGAGATAAATGGCATTTGTTGGCATAACTATAACTAACAACGAGTTATCGACATTTTGAATCTCCAGATATTTCAATATTAATTGGGTATTGTAAAATTTAGCTTCCAATTTTGCACTCTACTTGACATTTCTGAAATCTATTATTGCAATTAGCCTTTTACATGTAAGCAAACCTGAAGAAAAGAGAATCACAACAAAATCATTTATATTTTGCTACTCTTATCCAAATATTTCTATATGAAAATGAAATTTGTGTTTATTTTAATGTCTATATGTATTTTTACACGTTCTTCAAAAACCTTAAACTTTTCTGTTTTACAACATTGTACCAGTGTAAAACCAACTGCAACAAAGAGTTTTTAATCCCATTATTACAAAAATAATTACTTTTATAGAGCCATTGAATAATTCTGAAATTAACATAGCACCATTGAATGTATGTTTTTTACCATTATTCACAGCTTAATACAAAAACTATTATAGTCCTGCTAATAACATTTAGAAATAAAAAATTTGCTTTTTATTAAAAGTAGGCTTCGTGCTTGCAAATATTATGTTAGGAGAAAACAACGGGAGTTTCAATGAAAAAATTTGACAAGTTTTTACATGAATTAAAATGCTGTAAATTTATTTTACTAGATCAATTTATGTAATAATACCTTCGTGAATATCCAACCAGTATATCCTTTAAAATATGAAGTAGTAAACATAGATAATATGTACATACTCAGGTTGCCTGAATACCAGTAGATGAAAAAATATTGGTATTTAGAGTCATTATAATAATAATAATACTGTTTTTTGAAGTAAGCCTCTTTTACAAATTACATCAACTTATATCAGCACAAAATAAGAGGGAGTTTTCAGAAAAGCTCTGCGCTTGTAGCAGACAAAAATTAGATGTTAGAATTATTCCACAATTCAAGAATGCTGATTAAACTTAAAGAGAATGCTTTTTTATTTAAGTTTTCAAGTGAATTTTTTCCTGTACTTCAAATACCAATTAAAAGCCCGGCCCGACCCAAATTGCTATGATGAAAATCCGGGCAAAGCCCTGCCCAGACCGACCCAACTTTAGGTCCAAACAAATTACAACTCTGCATTGAAGTAGTTAGCTTTGCGCTCAGATTATAAGGGCAATTTCGAGTCCTGATACCACAATAGAATATGAGAATTGTTTAGCAATTTATCAATAGTATCCTAAAAAATATTCGAAGCGGATCGCATCTGTTAAATTTTAGAGCAAACTCTAAGAAAATTTCCAAAGCAATTCAAACATCTTAAAAGTTTATCCATTGAAATCTTCGATTTTTATTTATTCAACAGTAGGCTTTCATAGAAAATTAGGCATTTCATAAAACTAAAATACTACTGAAAATAGTAAGAAACTTTGGGAATTTGTACTAGTGTTAATTTTTTTCAGAAATATTTTATTGTCAGTCAATATTTATTAAACTCAATTTCAATATTTGCTTGTAATATGTTAAATTGTCGTTGAATGATAAAAGGTGTAGTAACAAATTTATAACACTAAAAGAATCTGAATGTGTGAATATATATTGACTAAGGGTACCAACAAAGATTAGAACAACATACCTGCAGGTGTTTAGTAAACCCATCTATTGTTTTTTACTGCAAATGATTGTCGTCAAATAGGATTAGATAAAATTAATTAAAAACTAGGGATATATTAAGTAAATCTCCACAGAAACAGCTAATCGCATATCATTCCATTTGAATAATTTATTTTTAGTAAAAATATCTTATGCTTCTGTAACTTACATTTGGAAATAAAAGATTGAACCTAGTGAAACAAATCTATAAAAATGCTTGTTTTAGTAAACTACACATTATTAAGGCTGTCAACTATGCCAACTATGTAATTCTTCCCTTTCTAAATGCACCTACAGAATTTCTCATCAGAACTTCAAAGTGTTTAGGAGCATATTCTGGATATAATAATTCCTGAAACTTTTGTATCTTATATAATGAATTGAAGGAGATAACAGTCTTTATCCCAACAACTCAAACTGGACTATAGTTTCAGTCCACCAACTCCATTCTCTCCAGTTCCATAAGCGATTGAGCTTGCTTAACCAAGGCAATAGCTTGAGGATCACTCCATGAGAGAATGTCTGAGTTCCGCATATAGCAAGTTGCATAGCATAAAACTTCCAGTTGTGTGCTGACCTTCTTTGCGAAGTTGTAAAACTTAAGTTTCTTCATATGATTAGATATAGTTAGTGTGTTTCATAAGTTGTTAAGTTTTCTTGTAAATAAATTGTAAAACTTAAAATATAAGCGAAATCCTTTAATAGTGATAAGTGTCGTTTTGGCATCAATATCAGATGCATGAGCTTCGTCTTCTAAAATTTTAGTGTTTTGATCAAGGAATTTGTAAAGCTTAGTAAGTTAGAGTGGTTTTTCTACCTCATTGCAAATTTCACTGAAAAAATTTGGTTCTCAGCATGTTTAGCTTTGAGATCAATATTGGCTGAGCTAGGATGGCCAGAGCTGGTCTACTTTTCAGAAAAGATATTTTCTTTAATAACTTATTTTTATAATGAATATAATAACTTAATTATAATGAAGATATGAACAAGATTTTTACGCCAAAATGCGCAGTTTTAAAAGGAGATTCTAATTTTTTTGGTCCTATCCCAATAAGGAAAGTTTCAAAAATTTCAACTGAAAAATACGTTTTTCTCAAAATTAAAAATTCAAGGTTGGAAATGCTTACTTTGAGATATTTGCATTAATACAAGAATTCAGAAACAATTTTTCTAAAATTCCCTGTCAATCTTCAATAATGGGAAGTTTTCTCTTATAGATATGAACATTATAGGATGGGTAAGTAATTTCTTAAAAATTATAGTGTTTATTTGAAAAAGATTGTGTATACATATGCCATTTTGCCATGGTTATTGAATATACTGGGATTTCTGGGTTTTTGATAATATTAACTTTTTGGAGCAATGACTATTTTTCTCATTAAAGATTGATGTTTCTACATTGATTAAATAGTGGCCAATGTGTTTCTGATCCTAGATTTCCAGTTTAAATAGCATTTTTAGTATAATTCAGTGAATTAATTGGGAGAATGCTAATCTGCCAGATTTCTTTTAAAGCTGCTCTTAAACAACTGTTTAAAATGGAAAACCAATGTAATCATCAGAATCTACAGGTATAATATTACTTGAATATGTTCATCTTTTGTATTGTCAGTCAATTTAGAGGTCAAATTATGAAAGTTTGTTTTATGCATTGGTAGCTTTCCTAGCTTTGAGATATTTGATTTTTTAAAAATCACTTAAATAGTCAAATTTCTTTTGAAAATTGCTCATTCTACCTAAACTTTATGCTTTTGAATCAATTTATGTTATTAGATTCTTATTTTAAGAACTCTTTTTTGTATAAATTACTGAATTAATTGTAATATTTATACAATTTTGCGAAAATACACTTACTTTGCAACATTGATCTGGAAACAAGTCTTTAAGTATTCTTTAAAAAGAAAAACTGATATCATATTTAGATTATACAGGTCTGAAATTATTTGGATGTGTTAATCTTTAGTATTACAAATCAATCAAGGGGTTAAATTGTGAAATTTTGTGTTATGCATTGTTGGCTTTCCTAGCTTTGAAATATTTGCTTTTTCCATTTTGAATTACTATCATTCCCCATTGTGCTAAATTTTTTTAGATCTCATCAACAGAATTATTCAATAGCCATTCAGATATTGTCCTGTCAATGTTACTATCAAACATTGGCAAATATGTACAAGGCTTGGGTAAGATTGCATATTTATTAACTTACTCTAAAAGTTATATTCTAGAAATTCCAAGTGATGATTTTTAAATGGCTTGATGATAACATAAGCCTTGCATATTAGTAAGAAGTTATGGCAAATTTCATATAGCATCTATGAATTATTAAGATTTTAAAATTTAAGTTTTTTAATATATCAATTCTTTTGTCATTTGCTTTGACTACTGTATGTATATTCGAAATAATTAATTTATTCTTAGTATTTCATAAATGTACACTTTGAAGGATATCTAGAAATTACTATTTACATCTTTAATATCCCTTTATTTTAATTTTCTTATTGATCTTTTAGTGCTATTACATTTCTATAAAACTTATTTGATTATTATTCCCCATAGTGTTAATCTTTTTTAGATTTCATCAACAAAGAAGGACATCACACTGAAGTCAAAATTCCTCATTTAAACAAGGAAGTCCAATCTATTATAAATTAGTATGCTTTTTAATATTTGTATATTTATCAAGCTTTTTAAATACAAAGAACACCAATTTGAAATACTTTGTAAGTATAGTTGTAATTATTTACAATTTTAGATAGTTTTGCAGTTTAGCTAAGTTGAACATTTCTTTAATTAATAGTCCATTTAGTAGTTGCTGCCTGTTTGCTTTAAATACAAATTTATGGTGTAATCACATCTAAATATGAAATTAAAGGGAAAATATATCATCAGCACAATACAACTAAGGAAGCAACTAACATTGCTATTTTAGCTGTGAGGCTAAAGATATAATAACATTAGTAACCAAAGTTATAACATAATAATTACCTGAAGATCACAATACAAATAAGGAAGCAACTAACATTGCTATTTTAGCTTTGAGGCTAAAGATATAATAACATTAGTAACTAAGGGTATNGTTACTATCAAACATTGGCAAATATGTACAAGGCTTGGGTAAGATTGCATATTTATTAACTTACTCTAAAAGTTATATTCTAGAAATTCCAAGTGATGATTTTTAAATGGCTTGATGATAACATAAGCCTTGCATATTAGTAAGAAGTTATGGCAAATTTCATATAGCATCTATGAATTATTAAGATTTTAAAATTTAAGTTTTTTAATATATCAATTCTTTTGTCATTTGCTTTGACTACTGTATGTATATTCGAAATAATTAATTTATTCTTAGTATTTCATAAATGTACACTTTGAAGGATATCTAGAAATTACTATTTACATCTTTAATATCCCTTTATTTTAATTTTCTTATTGATCTTTTAGTGCTATTACATTTCTATAAAACTTATTTGATTATTATTCCCCATAGTGTTAATTTTTTTTACATTTCATCAACAAAGAAGGACATCACACTGAAGTCAAAATTCCTCATTTAAACAAGGAAGTCCAATCTATTATAAATTAGTATGCTTTTTAATATTTGTATATTTATCAAGCTTTTTAAATACAAAGAACACCAATTTGAAATACTTTGTAAGTATAGTTGTAATTATTTACAATTTTAGATAGTTTTGCAGTTTAGCTAAGTTGAACATTTCTTTAATTAATAGTCCATTTAGTAGTTGCTGCCTGTTTGCTTTAAATACAAATTTATGGTGTAATCACATCTAAATATGAAATTAAAGGGAAAATATATCCTCAGCACAATACAACTAAGGAAGCAACTAACATTGCTATTTTAGCTGGGAGGCTAAAGATATAATAACATTAGTAACCAAAGTTATAACATAATAATTACCTAAAGATCACAATACAAATAAGGAAGCAACTAACATTGCTATTTTAGCTTTGAGGCTAAAGATATAATAACATTAGTAACTAAGGGTATGACATAATAATTACCTAATAACCTAAGGATCATAATACAACAAAGGAAGCAACTAACATTGCTATTTTAGCTGGGAGGCTAAAGATATAATAACATTAGTAACCAAAGTTATAACATAATAATTACCTNTCTATAAAACTTATTTGATTATTATTTCCCATAGTGTTAATCTTTTTTAGATTTCATCAACAAAGAAGGACATCACACTGAAGTCAAAATTCCTCATTTAAACAAGGAAGTCCAATCTATTATAAATTAGTATGCTTTTTAATATTTGTATATTTATCAAGCTTTTTAAATACAAAGAACACCAATTTGAAATACTTTGTAAGTATAGTTGTAATTATTTACAATTTTAGATAGTTTTGCAGTTTAGCTAAGTTGAACATTTCTTTAATTAATAGTCCATTTAGTAGTTGCTGCCTGTTTGCTTTAAATACAAATTTATGGTGTAATCACATCTAAATATGAAATTAAAGGGAAAATATATCATCAGCACAATACAACTAAGGAAGCAACTAACATTGCTATTTTAGCTGTGAGGCTAAAGATATAATAACATTAGTAACCAAAGTTATAACATAATAATTACCTAAAGATCACAATACAAATAAGGAAGCAACTAACATTGCTATTTTAGCTTTGAGGCTAAAGATATAATAACATTAGTAACTAAGGGTATAACATAATAATTACCTAATAACCTAAAGATCACAATACCACTAAGGAAGCAACTAACATTGCTATTTTTGCTTTGAAGCTACAGAAATATTAATATGTAAACCCAATTCCTAATAACCTAAAAACCTTATAACAAATGTATGATATTAATTAAACAGGAATAATTAACATTGAGAAACATTAAACACAATCAAAGAGTGATATTAATGCAAACTCAACCTATTCATAGTACAACTAAAGAAACAAATAATGTTGCTTTAAAATGATTACTTTAGTAGTAGCACACAAAGTCTAATATAACATATTTCACAATTGTGATTTCCTAAGAAAATGAAACTTCTGCTTTTGTAGCTCATCTTTAGATGAGTTACTAAGAATTTCCAAATTAAATCTTTTCCCATTGTGAAAAAAAGTGAGCAAAGCAAGCCTTTTGAGCATGTCTTTCAAATTACAAAGACCTCTTGATCACAATACAAAGGATACACCAAAATCACCCTTCCAACTTGTTTTCTCTCTTAATCCCCTGCTGGTGCTTTAGTATCTTTGTGAAAGAGCATCTAGGAAAGTTGATTAAAAATGTTGCCATTGTAGTTTGGGATTTCACAATTATGTGTGTTCTCTGACCTTTACATTTTCCAGTAGTCAGTTCTTAATGTTCAGTACTATTAGTGATACTGCTATTTTGTTGCTTTTTTCAATTATTATTCTTAGTTTTGTTTTCTTATCCATTGTTCCACAATCTGCCATTGAAAATATTGCCAATATCCATGCCAGACTTCTGTACTCCGAAGCTTAATTTACTCTATGTCTCTTAGTATCTCTTTGATCATTTCATGGTATCTTTCAGTGGATGATTGATGTGTAGCCATTGTTCCTCTATGAGCTTATCTACTTTAATCTCTAGCCAAATTTGCTGGAGTTCCTCTAAGAATTCTTTCCTTTGATTCAGGCAACATCTAATGCTTACATTATTATCTGCTCCAGCTCTTCCATTTCCAATCACTTCTATCATCTGTGCTTACATGTATATATCAACTGCAGTAGTTAAAAATAGACTGGTTTGATATATACCATATTTTAAATTATTCAATTGTACCCCATTTTCAACTATGCACCAATATGTTTTTAATCATTTTTTTTTGCATTTTTTAAATAATCTGCCTTTTGTGGACATCCCAAGAATTCCTGCAGCCACATTGAAATTATGTAGTTAATATACATCTTAGGATGTATACTTTTTTACTACTAATTCATATTATAATTATTTGCTATCAATATCAACATGAAACAAAATCCATCTTACAGTTTATTTTTCAGGCACAACATAAAACCTGTCAGATGTCCTAACAAAGGATTTTTCTTTAAAAAATTGCAAGTATTTTGAATTGAACAGCAATAGCCTCTACACAATTCATATTCATTGTAAAGTCAACCATAACTGTCATGGAGAATTGAATGACAACATTGGATACTTCCAAATAAATATTCAAATAGGTTTGTTAAACATCCTTCTC